>PVKP010000919.1:0-166654 GCA_004027715.1 Plecturocebus donacophilus | reverse complement strand
AACCTCTGCCTCCTGGGTTCAAGCAATTCTCCTGCCTCATTCTCTGAGTAGCTGGGATTATAGGAGCCTGCCACCACCCCTAGCTAATTTTTTAATTTTTAGTAGAGACAGTGTTTCACCATCTTGGCCAGGCTGGTCTCAAACTCCTAACCTCAAATGATCCACCTGCCTCAGCCTCCCAAAGTGCTGGGATTACAGGCATGAGCCACTGCACCCGACCTATTGCTGTATATTCTTAAAACCTTGGCTTTAGCCAAGATGGTGTCTGCAAAGACATCTTTTCTTCTTTGTCCCTCTGAAGCTTTTCCTGTATATTTCATAGCCTGTTTTCCCTTTTTTTCTCTCCCCTAGGCCCTGAGTGTAGAGGTCTCTCAGCCTCTGCAGATACTACTGGTGCCAGCATAAAATAATAGTAACCATCCCCATTTATTGTTTCATCTGCCAAGTGTGTGCCAAAGCTTTTATATGTATCTCAGTTAGGTGCTGAGGCCAAAACAGGTTAAATAATTTGCCCCGATCCATTAAGCTAGTTGAAGTTAAAAATTGCAGCTCACACCTGGCAATCACCAAGCCCATATTCTTTTTGTTACTGTTTGTCTGTTTTGTGAAATTTTAGATTCTGTAATATACTGATGTAACATAGCCATATAATATACCCAAGTAACAAACTTGCACATGTTTGTTACATATGTATATTACATGATGCTGAGGTTTGGGTTTCTAGTGATCCCATTATCCAAGTAGTGAAAATAGTACCCAGTAGTAGATAGTTTTTCAGTCCTTCCACCCCCTTACCATTACCCCCGGCCCAGTTTTGGGCTCTTCTGCACCCCCATCCCTGATTTTGGAATCCCACGTATTTATTGTTTTCATCTTTGTGTCCATGTGTACTCGATGATTAGCTACCACTTGTAAGTGAGGATATGTGATATATAGTTTTCTGTTTGTGCAATAGTTCACTTAGGATAATGGCCTTCAGCGGCAACCATGTTGCTGCAAAGGACATGATTTTGTTCTTTTTAATGGCTCTCTAATATTCCGTGCTGTTTATGTATCCCATAGTTTCTTTATCCAATCTACTGTTGATACACACCTTTGTTGATTCCATGTCTTTGCTATTGTGAATACTGCTGTAATAAACATATAAGTGCAGGTGATTTTTTTTGGTAGAATAATTTACTTTCCTTTGGGTTTATACCAGTAATGGGATTTCCAGGTCAAATGGTAAGTCTGTTTTTAGTTCGTTGAGAATCTCTAAGCTGTTTTCCACAGAGACTAAACTAATTGGCATTCCCACCAACAGTGTGTCAGCATTCTCTTTCCTCCACAACCTCACCATCTATTATTTTGTGACTTTTAACAATAACGATACTGACTAGTGTGAGATGGTATTTCGTTGTGGTTCTGGTTTGCATGTCTTTGATGATTAGTGATGTTGAACATTTTTTCATGTTTCTTGGCCACTTGGATGTCTTCCTTTGAGAAGCATCTGTTCATGTCCTTTGCCCACTTTTTAATGAAGTTATATGGTTTTTGCATGTTGATTTAAGTTCCTCATAGGTTCTGGATATTAGTTCTTTATCAGATGTACAGTTTGCAAATATTTTCTCCCATTCAGTGGGTTGTCTGTTTACTCTGTTCATAGTTTCTTTTGCTGTGCAGAAGCTCTTTAGTTTAATTAGATCCCAGTTGTCAATTTTAATTTTTGTTGCATTTGTTTTTGAGAACTTAGCATAAATTATTTGCCTAGGTCAATGTCTAGGAGGATATTTTCTAGATTTTCTTCTAGGATTTTTAGAAGTTTGAGGGCTTACGTTTAAATTTTTAATTAATATTGAGTTAATATTTGTATATGGTGAGAGGAAGGGGTCCAGTTTCATTCTTCTACATATGATTAGCCAATTTTCCCAGTACCATTTATTGAATATGTTATTCTTTCTCTATTGTTTAGTATTGTTGACTTTGTCAAAGACCAGTTAGTTTTAGGTGTGTGGCTTCATTTCAGAGTTTCTATTCTGTTCCATTGGTGTATTTGTCTGTTTTTGTACTAGTGCCATGCTGTTTTGGTTACTGTAACCTTATACTTGGAAGATAGCTAATATGATTGCCTCTAGCTTTATTCTTTGTATGTAGGATTGTCTTGGCTATTTGGACTGTTTTTTGGTTCCATATGAATTTTAGAACAGTTTTTTTTCTAATTCTGTGAAAAATGACATTGGTAATGTGATAGGAATAGTGTCGAATCTGTATATTGCTTTGGGAAGTGTGCACATTTTAATGATATTGATTCCTCCAATACATAAGCATGGAATTCTTTTCTGTTTATGTTGTCCATGATTCATTTCAGTAGTATTTGATAGTTCTTCTTGTAGAGGTCTTTTACCTGCTTGGTTAGATATATTACTATTTTATTTTTGTGTGTGTGGCTACTGTAACTAAAATTGCATTCTTGACTTGGCTCTCAGTTTGTGTATTATTGGTGTATAGAAATGCTACTGATTTTTGTATGTTGATTTTGTATCTTGAGACTTTTCTGAAGTCATCAAATCTAGGAGACTTTTGGTCTTTCTGGTTTTTTAAATATAGAATAATGCCATCAGCATAGAGATAGTTTGACTTCTTCCTTTTCTGTTTGGATGCCCTTTATTTCTCTTGTCTGATTACTGTGGTTAGGAATTCGATTACTCTGTGGAATAGGAGTGATGAGAGTGAACATCTCTGTTTTGTTCTAGTTCTTAGGGGGAATATTTTTGCTTTTTGTCCATTCAGTGTAATGTTGGCTGTGGGTCTGTCATAGATGGCTTTTATTATTTTGAGGTGTGTTCCTTCAAGTCCCAGTTTGTTGAGGGTTTTTCATTATAAAGAGATGTTTGATTGTATTGACTCCTTTTTCTGCATCTATTGAGATGATTTACATGGTTTTTGTTTTTAATTCTGTTTATGTGATTAATTATGTTTTTTGATTTGCTCATGTTGAACCATCCTTGCATCCCAGGAAATGAAGCCCACTTGATCATGGTGAATTAACTTTTTGTTGTGCTGCTGGATTTACTTTGCTAGTATTTTGCTGAGGATTTTTGTATCTATGTTCAACAAGGATATTGATCTGTAGTTTTTTTTTGTTGTGTCTTTACCAGATCTTGGTATCATGATGATGTTGATTTAGTAGAATGAGTTAAGGAGGATTCCCACCTCCTCGATTTTTAAAGATAGTTTCAGTAGGATTGTACGAGGCTTTTTTTTTGTACATCTGGTAGAATTTGGCTGTGAATCATCTGGTCCAGAGCTTTTGTTGGTTGGCAGGTTTCTTTATTACTGTTTCAATTCCATTACTCACTATTGGTTTGTTCAGGATTTCTTTTTCTTCCTGATTCAATCCTGAGAGGTTATGTGTTTGCAGGAATTTATCAATTTCTTCTAGATTTTCTGGTTTGTGTACATAGAGATGTTCAGAATAGTCTCTGAGGATCTTTTATATTCCTGTGTTACTGCCTTTGTCATTTCTGGTTGTGCTTATATGGATCTTCCCTCCCCTTTGTTAATCTAGCTAGTGGTCTATCGATCTTGTTTATCCTTTTCAAATAAGCAGCCTTTTGTTTTGTTGATCCTCCTTATGGTTTTTAGGTTCAATTTCATTTAGTTCTGCCCTGATTTTAGCTATTTCTTTTTTTCTGCTAGCTTTGGGTTCAGTTTGTTCTTTTTTTCTAGTTCCTTTAGCTCTGATGTTAGGTTGTTAAGTTCAGATCTTTCTGTTTTTTGATATAGGCATTTAGAACTGTAAACTTTCCTCTTAACACTGCTTTTGATGCATCCCAGAGGTTTTAGTATGTTGTGTTTCTATTTTCATTTGTTTCAAAGAATTTTTTAAAAATTTATGCCTTAATTTTGTTGTTTACCTAAAAGTCATTCAGGAGCAAGTTGTTTAGTTTCCATATATTTGGGTGGTTTTGAGAGTTTCTTTGGAATTGATTTCTATTTTTATTCCACTGTATGATTTTGGTTTTTTTAAATTTATTAAGGCTTGCTGTATGACCAAGCACATGGTCAGTCTTAGAGTATGCTCCATGTGCAGATGAGAAGAATGTAAGTAAGTGGTTGTTGGGTGGAGTATTCTGTAGATGTCTATTAAGTCCAGTTTGTTGAGTACCAAATTTAAGTCCAGAATTTTTTTGTTATTTTTCTACATTGATTATCTGTCTATTGTTGTCAATGGGATATTGAAGTTCCTCACTATTATTTTGCGGCTATCAAAGTCATTTCTCAGATCTAGAAATAATAGTATCATAAATCTGAATGCTCCAATGTTAATTGTATATATATTTGGGATAATTAAGTGTTCTTGGTGAATTGAAAAGCTTTATCATTATGTAATGCTATTCTTTGTCCTTTTTTACTTTTGTTGGTTTGAAGCCTATTTTATGTGACATAAGAATAGCAACCCCCTGCACTGTTACATTTTCCATTTGTGCAGTAGATCTTTCTCCATCTCTTTACATTGAGTCTATAGGTATCATTACATGTGAGATGGGTCCCTTGAAGACAGTAGAAGGACAAGTCTTGTTTTTTTAGTCCAGTTTGCCACTCTCTGTATTTTAAGTGGAGCATTTAGGCCATTTACACTCAAAGTTAATGTTGATATGTGAGATTTTGTTCTTGTTGTAGTGTTGTTGGCTAGTTGCTTTGTTGTCTCAATTCTATCATTGCTTTATAGGGCCCATGGCTTCATGCTTACATCCACTTTTGTGGTAGCAAATATTATTCTGATATGGTTTTGCTGTGTCCCCACCCAAATCTCAGCTTGAATTCCCATGTGTTGAGGGAGGTACCTGCTGGGAGATAATTGAATGGGGACAGGTTTTTCCTGTGCTGTACTTGTGATAGTGCATAAGTCTCATGAGATCTGATGGTTTTATAAAGAGGAATCTCCCTGCACAAGGTCTCTCTCTTTGTCTGCTGCCATCCACGTAAGATATGACTTACTCTTCCTTGCCTTCTTCTATGATTATGAGGCCTCCCCAGCCATGTGGAACTGTAAGTCCATTAAACCTGTTTCTTTTGTAAATTGTCTAGTCTTAGTCATGTCTTTATCAGCAGCGTGAAAACATACTAATACACATTCTTTTGTTTCCATGTTTAGAACCCCCTTAAGCAGTTTTTGTAGGACTGGTCTAGTAGTGATGAATTCCCTTAGCAATTGTTTGCCTGGGAAAGACTTTATTTCTCTTTTGTTTATGAAGCTTTGTTTGACAGAAAAGGAAATTCTTGGTTGGCATGTCCTTTTCATCAAGAATGCAAAAAATGGGCCACAATCTCATCTGGCTGGCCAGGTTTCTGCTAAGAAGTCTGTTCTTAGTCTGATGGTTTTCACATTAATACTATGAAAGGGTAGTATTAGAGTATTACCCTTTAGGTAATATGACCCTTTTTATATAGCTGCCTTTAAGATTTTTTTTTTTCACATTGACTTTAGATGGTCTGATGGCTGCTTAGAGATGGTTGTCTTGTATAGCAGTGGTCCTCAACCCTTTTGATACCAGGGACCAGTTTTGTGGAAGACAATTTTTCCATGAACTGGAGTTGGGGGGATGGTTTCAGGATGAAACTGTTCCATCTCATAAGGAGTGTGCAGCCTAGATTCCTCATATGCACAGATCACAATAGGGTTCACACTCCTATGAGAATCTAATGCCACTGCTGATCTGACAGGAGGCAGAGCTCAGGTGAAAATGGTTGCTCACCTCCTGCTGTGTCACTTTTTAACAGGCCATGAACTGGTACCAGTCATGGCTCCAGGGGTGGGGAACCCCTGTTGTATAGTATCTCACAGGAGTTCTCTAGATTTCTTGTATCTGCCTGTTGACCTCTCTAGCAAGATTGGGGAAATTTTCCTGAATTGTATCCTCAAATATGTTTTCCAAGTTGTTTACTGTCTCTTCTCTCTTGAGAATGCTAATAAGTCATGTATTTGGTCACTCTACATAATCCCATATTTACTGAAGGTTTAGTTCATTTTTAAAAATTCTTTTTTCTTTATTTTTGCTTATTTAAACAAATATACATATTCTTTATGTGGGTTGCTTCAAAGGACCTATCTTACAGTTCTGAAATTCTTTCTTCTGTTTGGTCTAGTCTGTTGTTAAAGCTTCCTACTATATTCTGAAATTCCTACAGTGATTTTTTTCAATTCCAGAGTCCTGTTTTATTCTTTCTTAATATAGTTATGTTGTCTTTCAAATCTTGGATTGTTTTTCTGGCTTCTTTGTATTGGAATTCAACTTTCTCATGATCTTGTTGAGTTTTATCTTTGCCATTCATATTCTGAATTCTGTTTGTCATTTCATTCTGGTTTATATCCATTGTTTGGGAGCTAGTAGGGCCTCTTAGAGGTAACAGAACACTCTGGATCTTTGTATTGCAGTGCTTCTTGCACTGGTTTCCTCTCTGAGAGAGCTAGCCTCCACCTTTATTTATAAGTATGTGTGTGTGTGTGTGTGTGTGTGTATGAGGTGGGCTATCATTTGGATAGGTTTGGATAGGGCTTTTTGATTTTTTAATTCTTTTTTCCCCTTGGGATAGGACTATACTATGTATTGTATATGAGCAACTGCTTCATTTCTGAGAGCTTTCAGGGGACCAAGGATCTGTATGAGTTCCATGGTTGCACACAGGTTTGTGCTATGGCTTCTCACACATTGCTTATTGTAGCGATGTAATATTTGTTTGGTGATGTAATTTGGTCTGCAGTCCAGTAGGTGGCTTAAGAGTAAGAGCAGGCAGGTAGGGGCAGGGACAGAGGCAAGGAGAAGCATGAAAAGCACCACCTCCTAGTGTGCATTTGCCTTCACTGGGGATGGATTCACTGGAGAAGCCTGAGAAGTGGCCTCTTTCAGCCTATGCTCCCTGAACCCCAAGAGAAAGAGCCACTGCTGAGTCCACACAACAGTACACTGAGGAGGTTGGCAGAGGGTGATATATTATCCCCGTCCAGGCCCATTTCCAGGCTTTGGTGTTGCTGTCTTCAGAATCTGGCACCACCCTCACATTTTCTTTGACTCAGTGGGGATTTTGATGGACTGTGCTTCTCTCTCCTTTAGGGGTAGACTGTGCTGGAGGTTAGCTCTCCAGGGGAGGGAGTTCCACCACCCTCTTGCTTCTCACAGTTGGTAGGGCAGTGTCCCCCAACTGACCAAGGGAGCAGGCTGGGGCATCCAGCAATGGCATGCATAGACTGGTTCCAGGTCACAAAACTGTCTCTGGCTGCAAGTCTTGCTGTCTGGGAGAAACCTTGGTTTCAGCTACTCTCCTGTTCCAGTCCTGTGATGGGAGAGAGTCTACTTCCAGCACCGACTGCTGGCACACTCTCCACACTTGCCACTTAATTCTGCCTTTGGGATTCTTTTTCCTGTCCAGAGCAAGCATTCCAATCTCTGGGCTGAAACTAAAATGCCTGCCATGACCTCCAGTTCCAGGTCACCAAACAATGTCTCTAAACTCTCAAAAAGATGCCAGCTGTGGACTTGTGACTAGAGCAAGTAGGGCACCTCTCAGGTGAGGAGCATGAAGCTGTGGGGAGTGTGGTCTGCTTGAGTCTTAAGACCATGCTCTTGCTTTTGTGCTGTACCTCTCCCAAATAGTGACCCCATTTCTCTGTCTTAGTAGAGCTTCCCCAGCTGATGGGTCCTCAGTACCTGCTGGGGGAGGCTGTCAGCCCAGTGTTGGTTTTGGAGGCTGCAGCATGCTCTGTGTAGCTCTTCTGTAATTCCATTAGAGCAGCAGGCCCCTGGCCACTGCCTAAGGGTATCTGGGCTCTATGGAGCCAAAACAGGGCTTGATAACTGATGGCATTTGCATGATTGCTGTTTGTTCAGAGACAGTGGAAGGAGATGCAAATGAGTTTGCATAATTAAACAATGGAGCAGAATGAGACTGAATGATTGTCTTGACAAGTGGCTATTTGGCATGTGGCTCTGCTATGGTACCACTGAGGTAGCATAAAAGCCTGGTAATGGTCTGAACAGGAATTTTCAGAGCTGCAGTTTGCTTCTGTTCATCATGAGAGGCCAGAGGAATGACTTTCAGCTCTCAGTTGGGTGGCCAGCTTGACTGGAGATTTACAACTGGGCAGAACCCGAAGAGACAGGGAGTGGCCAGAGCTGGTCTGGGAAGAAGCCTTAAAGTAAAAGTGGGAATATGATAACCATCAATCTAAGGCCTTTTCCGGCCATAGGAATAGTAGGAAACTCTTTGAGGAAGTAACTTTTGAGCTGTATCTTGATAGAGGGATAGGAATTTACCTGACTAGAAGAGAAACCCAGTCCCTTCTGTGTACTCTTATGCCACTTATTATAGACAGGACACCGAGATGGTTGATTCAAATGCCATCATTCATCAAGTCCTATGTGGCTCCATAGGGCCCAGATGCCCGTAGGTGGTAGCCAGTAGCCTGCTGCTTTAATGGAATTACACATGAGATAGGCAGGGCATGCTGAAGCCTCCAGATTCATTATTGGGATGACAGCCTCCCCCAGGGATAAGAAGGGCCCATCAGCCAGGACTGCTCTCCTAGGATCAGAGAAATTGAGTCACCATTTGGAAGAGGTGCAGCACAAAAGCAAGATGATTGATTAAATGGCTGATACTCAATCAGGAAGGTGCCTTTGCCAGGATGGGCTGACGTGAGAACAGTGAATCTGAATTGCTAATCAGTAAGAACCTGGGAAGAGAGCCTCCTGAGAGAAACCACCATCCAGCTTCCCCATCCCCCAAATTTGTTTCTATCTCCTTCCTGACCTGGTTTTACCTAAGAGAAGGCTGCTTGAAGACACCAGAAAGGAATTGTCTCAGATTTTTAGGGTATGCCAACCTTCAGGATTAGCCTTTTCTAGAAGTGTCTAGGGACCCCAAGGACAAGTGGATCAACATGGACTGGGAAGTAATGTTCCCAGGAGGCCACCAGTCAATTTACTATCCCTTCCATCCTAATTCCCACTGTACTTGGCAATGTTATAGGGACTCAGTGGCTCCTCAAACTTTTCACTTCCCAGACTTTTATGTCTATCTGACTGTCCCTGAGCTGCCTATAGTAGCAAAGGCCAGTGTATTTTCCATGATAGATCTAATTTTTGAAAAGCCTCTTGCAACAGGCAGCATACTGAAGATTGTGCCTTATCACTTAGAGATCTATTTACAGACAGCTTCTGTATTCTGCTGTATTTCCTAGCACACTTCTTGCAAATGCTTAAACCAGACATGAAAATAACTTGTGGTTGACAGAGTATGAATTTTTAAAGGAGGACATTTGTTTGTGTTATTGTTATAGCATCTAAAACCCTGCATTCCTCAGGCTGGAGCACATTATACACTGGTCACCCCCTATTGGTGAAGTGATACTGCATCCTATCTCTATCAGAAGACCTCTGAAACCATCTGGAGGAACCAAGATGTGAAGCTGGGTTCCAAAGACTGTAACCAGGGGAGGGTTTCTCCAGGCATGAGACAAATCCTATGGCAGATGGCAGTAGGTGGAAGGATAATATATGAAAAAGAAGAGAACACCTATAGAGTTAGAAAATGGAATTTAAAGTATTGGAAATCTTGACAAAGAAAAGTACACTGCGACGGGTTCCATAGCTAGCAGCATGCCATGCGGTACACTGGCAACTTCTCCTTTCTGCTGCTTTAATGGAATTACACTTGAGATAGGCAGGGCATGCTGACCCAGATTCATCATTGGGTTGACCGCTTCTGCTGGGGTACAAAGGGCCCATCAGCCGGGACTGCTCTCCTAGGATCAGAGAAATGGAGTCACCATTTGGAGGAGGTGTAGCACAAAAGCAAGGCTCCTGGTGACCAGAAGCTAAAGTCACCACTTGAAGCATTTTTGCAACAGAAATGTGATTTAACTTGATTTCATAAAAGGAAATTATGAAATTATTATGTAAAGTTAAGGATGTATGAATAGTGCTGCTTTTCTTTGATAATGTTCTCTATTTGGTTTTCACTTTGCTGTGGGGAGGATTCAGAAAATTTGCTGAGTGGAAGCCACTTTCTTTTGCCCTAGGAAAGTGGGGATCTGGGGAAAGAATTGGGCTAAGGGAAAGAAAGGGGAACTGAGAAATAAAGGCAAATTGAACTCCTAATAGGAAACTTTCAGGAAGATGAATGGACTTTTCAGAAATATTTATGGAAGAGAGGAACCTGGTACCTGCTCTGTGCAGCCAAACTTCCTGCCCAGGGAGGCAGATGCCTTTGCAAACCCCAAACTGTGAGCTGGGCTAGGAGAAAACCCAGCGAAGGGCTTGCATGCCACATCCAGTTTTCCTAATCCTTCTGCCTCACGGCTGGATGAATCTAGCTGCAGAGTGGCTTTGTTCAGCTATTAAGCTGTGTGTTGAGGCAGTTGGAGAGCTGCTAGGATTTCCATCCTGGGTTTTGTGTTTAAGCACTTCCTAATTCTTCTCTGATGTTTCTCTCAGGTTAGAACCTGAACAGGAGTCCTTTCAGCTCTAAGCTTGTTGGACCAGTGCTGGAAGCAACTCCTAATTATCTGTGGTCACAAGCAACAAAACTCCTTGGATTCTCTCTCTGAGTAATCATTTTAACCAGCTCTTCCATTTCCACCAGCCCCACTACTCTGTTCGCAAGGCTATATTCTGTGCGCATGAGCAGGGGCAGCCCACCCCCACCCCGACCTCTCTGTGCTTCCTACTTCCCTCTCTGCCACTGTGGGTGGCTGGTTTACATGCACAGCGGTCATGGAGGAGACTAAAGCGTCAGCAGCTGTCCCTTTGTTGCTGCGTGGGCTTCAACTGCTAATGTCTCCTTCTGCAGCAGCAGGCCCTGTTTGCAGTTGTACACATGCATGTATGCTCCTCGCACACCATGGCTGGAGGTTTGCTTGCTTTCCCCATGGACTGTTCTGTCTGCCAGCAATGTTGTTGCTGTTCTGTGCATGTGTCTTTGTGTGTGCCTGTGTGCACATGTGTATCAGGCCATTCTTATGTTGCTATAAAGAAATATCTGAGACTGGATAATTTATAAAGAAAAGAGTTTTAATTGGCTCATGGTTCTGCAGGCTGTACAAGCATGGTGCTGGCATCTGCTCAGCTTCTGGGGAGGCCTCAGGAAGCTTTTGCTTGGAGCAGGAGGTGAAGCGTGGAGCAGGCATATCATATAGTAAAAGCGGAAGCAATAGAGGGATTGTGGGGAGGAACCACACACTTTTAATCAAGCAGATCTCATGAGAACTCCCTATCACAAGAACAGCACCAATCCATGAGGGACCTGCCCTCATGATCAACACACCTCCTGCCAGACCTCACCTCCAATACTGGGAATTACATTTCAACATGAAATTTGAGCATGGAAAACAATATCCAAACTGTATCAATGTGTTAGCAGCATTTCCTCCTCTCAGTGATTAGTCCAAAGAGTGGCAGTCAGGGAGAAGAGAGCTGGCTAATCCACACAACCATTCCTTGGATACAATCATCCCTGTTTCTTTGCCAGGTGTTGGTGTTTTGGGATCAGGTCTACTTGTCATGGGAAGCATTTTTTTCCCTTTGGGGCAGACGTAAAGATTAGCTTGATATTTGTAAGCTTGAAAACACTACAAAGTGTTATGTCATGTGGTGGTCAATTGTTATTTGTGTATGTTTGTACAATGTGGAGGGTAAATGTCCCCATTCAGGCCCCCTGGCTTAAGCACACAATCTTTAAGAACTATGATGGGCTGATGTAGCGGTTGGGTAGGGCCTGGGGAGAATAGGAAGTATATGTAATGCACTTTGATTTCAGAGGCTTTTGGATCAGGGACCTTTTATGGTGTTTACAAATAATCCATACCTACAAACCCCCAGTGAGTTTGCTGTGAGTTATTTATGATATTGAGGCTTTGGCCGAGGAGACAATGGGTGCACTTACATTGAAAGAGTGGGCAGCTGTGCATCCAAACACCTGGGCCCAGACCCCAGGAATAAGTGTCCAGGATAGACCCTGCTTCCTCCCCCCACCAAAGCCAAGGACAGCCCCTTGGGCAACCTGGACTTCTTGGCTTTCTTACACCATCAGTGGCCTCTGACTCCACATTTCAATTGCTTAGTTTCCACTTTATTTGAGCAGCTTTTCTGTTATTTGCATGTGTCTTGTATTGTCTAGAAATCTCAGATTTTCCTCATCCTGGAGCTTCCTGAGGAAATGAAAACCTTCATACTGGTGGCTACTTGAGAGTGGTACCTACTGTGATATCTCCCTCCCATGTCCCCCCACACACTTGGGGGACCCCTGAATTATCAGTTTCCTATATGATTATCATAAATTTGGTGGCTTAAAACAACATTAATGTACTGTCTCACACTTCTGGAGGCCAGAGGTCAGAAATCAAGGTGTTGGTGGGGCCACTTCTTTTGAAGGCTGTAGGAAAGAACACTTAATTGCCTCTTTCAGCTTCTGGTGGCTCCTGGTGATCCTTGGCTTGTGACCATGTTATTCCAATCTCTGTCTCTGTTCACGTGGCCTTCACCCCTGTGTCTCTAGGGTTCAAGTTTCCCACGCCTTTCTCTTATAAGACCACAGTCACTGGACTCAGGGCCCACTCTAAATGCAAGATGATTTCATCTTGAGCTTCTTAAATTAATTACATTTGCAAAGGTCTTATTTCCAAATTAAACCACATTCATAGGTACCAGGGGTTGAGGACTCTGGTACATATCTTTGGAGAAGCTTCGTGGGAAGACACAATTTAACCAACTACATACCCCTTTCCTCCTCCCTCTCTTTCCTTTCTTCCTCCTCTTTCTAATTTCCTCCATTCTCCTTCTGTTTTCCCTCCTCCTTATCTTCCATTCTCTTTCTCTCCTTTTCCACCTCCTCTTCCCTGAGTACCTTGAACCCAGTACAGGAATCTTCTTCTTTTTTTTTTTTTTGCAAAGAATATTCTTATGTAAACTGTGTTTCTTCTCCTCGGTAGTTCTTGGAAGAAGGTCCAAGTATTTGGTTAATTGACAGTTCCTTTGGACCCTCAGAGTGAAAATATGTTTCCTTTGCCTTCTCATGAAGCATGTCTACCTAGAACCCAGTGGAACTCTGCTTGATGGAGAGATTCACAAAGCACAGGGGACATCAGGATCTCAGGAAAGAGATTTGTGTTAGACATTAGAGCTTCCAGCTGCCAGGAGTTAGGAGATGGTGGTAAGTAATACCCAACAGTTATGGACTTTCCTTCATTATAGCTGGTTAAGAACAATCTTTTGTTGACTTTCAAGCTCTGATCTCTGTCCTTTTCTTGTTCTAAAATCATTAAAGATTCCTTACAGCCTCGAAATAAAATCCAGACCTGGGGATCTTATATGAACTTTTATTTCCAGTTGCAGTTCACATTGTATCTTCATTCTTTTGCCTGATACCTTCGCCCCACTGGGCTACAACAGTTACAGATCATACAGTGTACTCACTTCTGCATATATCTTATCTTGAAATGTCCTTCACACTACGTTACCTCCTCCTATCAAAATCCAATCCAGCCTTCAAAATCCAGCTCAGATTCTATTTTCTGCTTGCAGCCTTCCTCAGTCTACATCCAACTGGAATCTCTCTCTTCTCTAATTTGTGTTTCCATGGTATTCCATTTGCCCTTTAGAGCAAGTATCACCCATGGTTTCTTATATAATTCTGCACATGTCTAGTATTTCCCCTGGATTTGGGGGCTTTATTCATATTTTTATTTCTTGCATTTCTTCCTATAGTGCCTCACTTTTGTAAAAATTTAAGCTACTAGAACCACAACTAAATTTTCACTCAGTCAGCCTTTGCAGTTCAAGTCAGAAGTTACTAAGTGGGAATTCTGGCCTCACATTTTCAGTCACCCTCTTCTACTTCTCAGCAGCAGACACCCTCAGGTCCAACCATGCAGCTATCCCTGTGGCCCATACCTGCTACACCGGGGTGACCAGATGTTTCACTTTGCCTGGAACTGTCCTAACTTTAGGACTTAAAGCCTTGCATCCTGGGAAACCCCTTAGTCCTAGGTGAACTGGGATCATTGGTTATGCTACCCGACACTCATCCTCTCAACTCTTGCTAAAATTCTTACAAATTGAATTTTATGTCCAGGCTCTATCTTCCTCTACTCATTTGTCACACAGCCACTAACACTGTTTTCTTCCTGTGAAGTTGGGCATCTGGTCCTGGCTCTGGGTGTGCACCGCCCTCCCAGGTCTTCAGTCAGATGCAGCTGCATCAGTGTGATTTCTGAGCTTTCGTCCAGCTCTTCAGCCTCCCGACCTGCTCTCTCTTCTGTTCCATCTCAGCCCAAACTCCAACTCAGTCTATGTAGCTGACCCTCCCAGCTTCCTGCACCAATCAAAGAGGGCCTGGGAGGACTGGAACCCCAGACATAACTCTCCTCTGTATAGAACCACAACTCAAAGTTGCCTCCTCCAGAAAACTCTGCCCAGGAAACTCCTACCAGCTTAGCACTAGTCCATTATTCTTCCTCTGGAGGCTCTATGAATTGATCAGTATCTTTTA
This sequence comes from Plecturocebus donacophilus, assembly GCA_004027715.1. NCBI lineage: Eukaryota > Metazoa > Chordata > Mammalia > Primates > Pitheciidae > Plecturocebus > Plecturocebus donacophilus. Next base: position 152,128 of record PVKP010000919.1, on the reverse strand, counting down.
AGGGAAGTACCTGTTGCCCTGGACTAGATGCCTGAACATGGGTTCTACTCCAAATTTGCCACCAGGGCAAGTTTTTAATCTCAGTTGTGTTCATTGTAAAATGAGAACATTAGATGAGCTCTCATATTTTTTTAATCATCTTCCCAAACTTGGATTCTAAGGGTATCTGCCCATCCAGTTTGCTCTGGAGAGTGTAGGATGCAAATGTCTTACTTAAGCAAGATGGCATTGGAAAGAGGCTTTTGAAATCTCATCTTATATTGGCTCGTTCCCTGCCACCTGTCCCTGCTTGACTTGTAATGCCTATCTTTATCCTTTGATTCCCCTATAATCCCATCCTGGCCCAGCCAAAACAGCTACCACCTACAGCTTAAGAGATTTTAAAGTATAATTAGAAGACCAAGATTCCTTCCTGTGACTTGGCTTATAAAACTGAAGATTTGGAATGAGCAGTTAGATTCTTAAGCCTTGTCCTGGGCTCAGTTTCTACCAGACCCGAAATTATGTCTGATTTTTCCCTGTGTGCCCCAGATAAACTCCTACTTGTTGCTGCCCTTAAATATTTTAAATGTAGCAGAGTCTATTGAAGCAACAGGCTGGGTGACCTTTCTGGCTTCGAATTCTCAAATGTGTGCAAGTTTTCGTGTGTGCACACAACACAAACAGCACAGTAAGCATCTGTAGTACTCTGCCTTACTTCGGACAAGGCACTTTCACGTATTTTATTTCATCAGATCCTTGCCACAACTTTGTGAGGTTGGTACTGTTGTTATTATCCCTGTTTTTCCATTTGGGGGACCTGAGGCTCAAAGGAGTGAACTGTGGTATGTGGTAGTGTGTGTTCAAGCCAGAGCTTGAAGTCTTGTCCTCAATTCCAAATCCCGTGCTCTTTCTGCTGCCCACATTTCAGCCCATGTGCCTGCAGTAAGATAGCAAGCAGCTGGCTGGGCTCAGTGGCTCACACCTGTAATCCTAGCACTTTGGGAGGCCAGGGCGGGTGGATCACCTGAGGTCAGGAGTTCGAGACCAGCCTGGTCAAAATAGTGAAACCCCGTCTCTACTAAAAATACAAAAATTAGCTGGGTGTGGTGGTGTGCACCTGTAGTCCCAGCTACTCAGGAGGCTGAGGCATGAGAATTGCTTGAACCTGGGAGGAGGAGGCCTTCATGAGCTGAGATCATGCCACTGGACTCCAGCCTGGGTGACAGAGCGAGACTCTGTCTCAAAAAAAAAAAAAAAAAAAAACGAGCAGCCTTGGCTCCTCTCACTCAGGGGTCCCTCAAAACATTCCACTGACAGAGGTGGCCAAGGGAAGCTGCCTGTGTCCCACATTATTTCTATAAACTGCTGTCTGTCAACCTGTAATATGCACACAAATCATCTGGGATCTTGTTAAAAACCAGGTTCCAAGCAGGTTCCAGTTCAGAGGTCAGGAGAGGGGTCAAAATTCTGCATTTCTAATAAGCACCTAGGTGATGCTGTGTTGTGGATGGAGCACCCTAGCACTGAGGACTTGGCCATAATATAGAACTGTTTCTTACCTCTAGGGCCCTGTGGGTATGGCTCATGCTGTTGGTTCTATGCTGTTATGTTTCCCCCATACAAGGTTTTCTCTCTCTAGTGAAAATCTGGCCATCCATTATCTCCTTTTACTTAAAAGCTCGGTGAAGGCTCTTCCAGAAGCCTCTCCTGGGAGTTTTGTGTGCTGCCGGCCTCTGTGTGCAGGCAGTGAGCCTGCCTGGGCTCTGCAGTGGCCTGGGGTAGCTTTCCCATTTAGCCAAGGAAATTGAAGAACTATCTTATTAGGATTCTTCTTGAGGGGCTGGATGAACCTAGTGGGAACCCTGCTGGAATTTGAGCAAGATGAGAGACTGCAGGGTGTCAAGAACCAAGCCTCTAAAACCAGGCCAAACCTGGCTACCGAAAGCAGGAGAGCCTGGGGAGAATTCAGGCTGGGGCAATACAGGAAGGCAAAAGGAGGAAGCCAGAGCAGAGCCAATTAGACAGGGCAAGGAGAGTCTGTGAACATGTAACAGCCAGAAGGCTGAAGCCCAGAGCAACCGGAGCAGGCAGGACAGATGGTATATGAAGGGCCAAATGGAGGTTTCAGGCCTGAGGCTCTGAAGGCTGGGGAGTGAGAGGCCTGGCTCCAGACGGCTGATATAGGGAATAGGGAGGACTCACGGGTGACAGGAGGCTGTTGAGTAAGACAGCCCAGCCAGTGAGGATGGACAGATCACCACAAAGCCACGTCCAGCCTTCCAGTTAGAAATGCACTTCAGAAGTGATGGCCGCCTGGCATAGACCAGGAGAGTGTTTGGTGCTAGGGGTCAGATCTCCTTGGAACAGGGCTGTGCTTATTTATCCTGGCCTGGCACCTCCTAAGGGAGCAACAAGTTTTGGTAGAGTTATTAGTATGATTATGTAGCTTCTGTAGTTCCATAATATTTTAATAGTGGTTCTTTTTATTATCATTTCCCAGTCATAAGCTTTACTCTGACACACAGCCCTGTGTTAGGCACTGTATTATCTCTAAAACAAATCTTACAGATTTCAAGGAAAGCGATTGTGATTTAGGAGTTCCGTCATAATAGTTACTCAGTAAATGCTTTGTTAACTAAGGGTTTCTTTCTCCTTACGATTCTAAAAGTGTCTGTCTGTGAGGCAGATTGAGTGTGGGGTGTGTGTGTTTTGTTTCTGATGGTCAGGGTTGGACATCAAGGGGTGAGCCTGGGATAAGCAAGCTCAGATACCCTCGGTCCCACTCCTGCTTCACCCCCTAGGGAGGTCTGAAGGCCACCTGGACACAGGAGCACATGGGCCTGCTGGTTCCTGCTGGCCTCCTGCACCTGACACATGCTGTGTCACCCTGGGACCTGGCCTTCACATGCTTGCAGCTGTGCCCCTTGCAGAGTGAAACCAGAGCTCTGCCCCTGAGCAGAGCCAAGGCACGGGGCTGGGAGTGCCTCTGTGCCTGAACACACACGTGCATTGGCATGTTCGGGCTCTCTCTCACTCCCTCCTCAAGCTGCTCTGCTCATTTGTTGCCTGTCCAAGGATCTCATCTCAGGAGTTACGTTATATTTATGTGATGGTTTTGTATAATGATTACATGGCACAGTTAGGGGGAAATGTTACTTTTTATGATGATGAATATGTCTAATTTCACAAATACAAACTAGTTGGTGGAATAGCCAAATTAGAAAGAATGAAATCCTAAGCTGTGAAATCGTAGTAAAAAACTCAGTGGAATACTATTACATTCAAGCCATTCAAGCTTGCCTACTTTAAAAAAAAAGGTGAAATAGTATGTTACTTAGTAGAGCAATTTTTTTTTTTTTGCATGTGAAAGTTAAGGAATACACAGTTTGCTCCTAGGACCTTATCATCTTCCCAAGTCTTTGTTGTTTATTAATCTGCACATTAAATCTTCCAGTTAATATAGTGGTACACATCAGCCCCATCCTTTCCAACACAAATACGAATTCATGAGAACTGAATTTAAAACGCTTTACTATAATATTTGCCCATCCCTTGCCCTTTCTCACTCTACACTCAGAAACGGGAATGAAATGAAAGCTCCCGTAGGAGGACGGAAGTGTGTGCCCTCCCTGAATCCCCACCTCCTTAGGCCCTGAGTTCTGTCTCGATTGCAGAGCAGCTGCACAACCCAGATTGGCAGGAGGACATAGGCCAGTTCTGTGGTCACACTTCCCTGCAGCTCTCCAAGACAGCCCTGAGCTCAGTCACTTCAGGGGAGATAGGCACACAGGAATCGGGCAACTGCAGATGTGGACTCATTTGACAGAAATCAGTTTGGTAACACCTCTCCTCTTAATAAATCCATTACTTTCTACTTAAAACCTGATTCCCTCTTCCAGCATACAAGGTGGTTGTTTCTCTAGCTCCCTGTTCCCTTATTGCAGTGTGAAGTCTTACATGTTTCTTGAGTTTCTCTAATGAACGATCTACTCTGACTACATTACTGGACAGAAGATTCCCAAAACCAGAGAGGGCTATGCTGAAATCAACAATTTCCCCCTTCCTCTGTGGCATTCTGCAGAAAACCTTGGTGTGCCCTCTACCCCAGGCCTAAGGGACTGTTAGTTAAGAAAAGGTTGTAATAGCCGGGCGTGGGAGCTCACACCTGTAGTCCCAGCACTTTGGGAGGCTGACGTGAGTGGATTAGTTGAGGTCAGGAGTTCAAAACCAGCTTGGCCAACATGGTGAAATCCCATTTCTACTAAAATACAAAAATTAGCCAGACATGGTGGCAGCCACCTGTAATCCAGCTACTCAGGAGGTTGAAGCAGAATGGCTTGAACCTGGGAGGCGGAGGTCGCAGTGAGCTGAGATCACGCCACTGCACTCTAGCCTGGCAACAGAGTAAGACTCTGTCTTAAAAAGAAAAGAAAAGGTTGTATGACATCATAGTCTGTATATTGCAGCCCCCGTGCTGTCCTGGTGCTATGGGGAGTAGAAGAGAGGCTTTGAGAGGCACTGGGCTGGACTTGAAGCCAAGGTTCACATTCTAGAGGTATCATTTAGTAATTGTGTGATCTTGAGCAAATATCATCACCTCCAGAGGCTCTATTTCATCATCTGTAAATTGAAAGGGGAGGCATCTCTGCTTTACTCATATAATTGTTACGAGTTTCACCTAAGAGCATGAAAGGTGGTTTTTACACAATAAAAAAAAACTCTGCACAAGTAGAAAGTGCAGCTGGGGCCTTGCCTCAGAGCCTGGCAGGCTGCATGACCCACAGAGTAAGGAGGGAAAGGAGAAGGGTGCCCCTGGAGCTGGCCACCATGACAGCCCTGAAGATCATCCTCTTTAGAGGGTCACTGCACCATGTTTATCAATAACAGCATCAACTAGATCCCAGGAGTTGACCAAAAAGAATTTGGCATACCACAACCTCTGTGTATGTGTGGGGCTGCCCAGCGCTCTAAGAATGGGCCTCTTCTAGCATTCCCCTCAAAATGTTGACCTGCCTAGTATTCTGTGAGTAAAAGCACCACCCCAGTCTAGTGCCACAGTGGCCTTTCTCCCTGTTACTCTGCTACCATCCACCACAGGGCTGGGTCCCTCTCCCAGAAGAGAGCTTCTTGGCAATAAAGCCACTGTGAATGCCCTCCTGACTCCCCACCTCTTTCCCCCAAGGCCTCCCCTGAAAAGCCCTCTAGCACTGACAGCCGAAGAAGGGAAAGTGACTGGGCACTGAGGTTGGGCCAGCCTAGCACTGCTTGGGGTGGGTGGGAGCAGGTTTCTCGACCAACTTTGGGATAGTAGAAAAAGCTAGCTCCCCAGTGTGATTTGAAACATGTAAACTGGTGGTGCTTTCCAGAACAGTATGGAGATGCCAGCAGACCCCTGCCATCATGTGAGTCATATCATGTTATACCAGAGAGATGGCTCTTCAGTCTAGTGACCATCGTTTCTTAATTGGCTTATGTGGTCAAACAAAGGTCTTTTTGGCTACTTTCAGAAGGAGGCAGCCATCTGAAAAATACAGTTTTGGATGCGAAAATGACAGATTTTCTAGTTTAAAAAATGAAGCAGAATAGTTGATTCCTGGCTGCCCTAGAAAATTCCAGGAGATGGAAGGCACCCACAAACCATTTCCTCAGAGCCCTTCCCTTGCTCCCATGCTCCCAATCCAGGTTAGTTCCCACATTGACTTTTACTCATGGCACTTTTTGTTTTTCTTCATAGCACTTAAACCATTTATATTTTTTTTTTCTGAGACAGAGTCTCACTCTGTTACCCAGACTGGAGTGCAGTGGCATGATCTCAGCTCACTGCAACCTCCACCTCCCAAGTACAAGTGAGTTTCGTGTCTCAGCCTCCCAAGTAGCTGGGACTACAGGCACACACCACCACGCCCGGCTAATATTTTGTATTTTTAGTAGAGACAGGGTTTCACCATGTTGGCCAGGCTGGTCTTGAACTCCTAATCTTAGGTGACCCGCCCGCCTTGGCCTCCTAAAGTGCTGGGATTACAGGCGTGAGCCACCATGCTTGGCCAGCAATTTATAATTTTACATATGTAATCTTTGTTTAACATTTATGTCTCAGGGTAGTTTTGCCCCCGGCTTTATCCCTAGTAACTAACGGTGGTTGTGTCTTGTCGGGTGGGTCCCATGGATCTTTGCCTCCAAGACACTAGGCATATTTCTCAAAATACGTGGGGTGAGACCCAACAACCTGTTTTTTTGTTTTTTGTATTTTGAGACAAAGTCTCACTCCATTGCCCAAATTGCAGTGCAGTGGTGCAATCTCAGCTCACTGCAACCTCCACTGCCCAGGTTCAAGCATCTCAAATAGCTGCCTCAGTCTCCCAAGTAGCTGGGATTACAGGCACAAGCCACCATGCCAGGATAAGTTTTGTATTTTTAGTAGAGACGGGGTTTCACTGTGTTGACCAGGCTGGTCTTAAACTCCTGACCTCGTGATCCACCCATCTCAGCCTCCCAAAGTGCTGGGATTACAGGTGTGAGCCCCCGCACCTGTATTCTCACTTTAAATCTTGAGAACCACCGTATTAGGATTTGGGACAAAGTCTACAATCCCACACAGGTTAAGGAATAGACTTACATGGGCTGATGGTCAGTAAGAGAAGAGAGACATGAGTTCCTCATTGTCTCATGAGGGGTGCTGGGGCTTGGGCACACTCTGAGCCTGCATTCAGGTGGAGGGACCACGCCCCCCCTTGCCTACCCTCCCCCTCCAGGACAAGTGAGAGAGTGAACAGTAGTGAAGGGATGTAGAAAGGCACAGGCAGGCTGGATCTGGGATGCTAGCTGCTTACAGTAGTGGTCTGGGAAAGCCTGTTGCCTGGCACTGGAGAGCCCTAAGGCCCATGAGAAGCCGTAGACCACACACCTTGATGGAGAGTAGAAGCCCCCAGCCCCTGGGAAGTGGAGCTTGAGTGTAGTCCATCCCACAGGGAGAAGGGGAAGCTCCCCATGCCAGCTAGCTCAGTGCCCCGACATTGCAGAGCAGGCTCCTGGGGTTATTTTGGGACAGCCTTACTAACAATCGTGACACAGAGTAGGCACATGATATTTTGGGGGTGAATGAATAGAGTCCCTTCCAACTCCGAGCCTGATTCTGCTTCACAGTTTAGATGGATCAGCTGTAGACTTGTGGCTGCTGAAATATTTAAACAGTAAAGATTTCTCTTGATAGGCAGGCCAGAGGCTGTGTTTACCTCATTCCTGTCCCTAAGTCTAAAAAGAGGCATTCTTGTGCTAGACTTCCAGATTCCTCACTTCCATGCAGTTACCCTGGCTTCTTGCGAGGGATGGAGGGTTCCTCAGCCCACTGCTCAAGTTGTAGCCAGGACCCCTAGAGTGTCAGTTCTTCTTAGGCCAATGGAGAGTCCCAGTCTCTCTGGCTGCCAAGGCTAAGGTGGTGACAGGGAATATCTCTTTCTACCTGATTGGAAGAGCCGACTAGAGATCTGATTCCAAAGGCTTTCCGTGAGGCTGCCTGGTCTTGCTGGGAAAGCTGCTTTTGCCTTCATTCTACCATCTCCACCCTAGGGCATCTTCCAGGGCACTCTGATTGGCTTTCATTGTTCACTTAGTAGCCTCTGAGCAGCTGAAGGGAAACCCGTTACATAGTGCCTCTCCTGACACTTATAGGAAAGGACAGCTCCGTCTAGCTCCAGGATCTCATCTCGTTCTTTCCTCTTTCTTCTACTCCCCATGACTTGCTTTGGCCAGGAACTCAACTTATCTCCTCCATTTTTTGTGAAGCAGTCTGTTTAATTTATTACATGAAACATTTACAAACGGCCCCCTCCCTTCATTCTTGATTTATTCTCAGTGCTTTATTCTCTTTCTTTCCTCTCTTCCTGCTGGAATACATTTTTTGGACCAATAAATAATGCAACTAATAATGTTTTGAAGTCTTTTTGTAGTATCCCCCATACTTGAAAACACACACACACACACACACACACACACACACACACCCCATGAACTGAGCCTCCTCATTCATAACCTGCATGTCTCAGGCACATTATTTTTCCTCCCACTCTGCATTAGACAGTTAGTTCCAAGTTCCCAGATGTGATTGCCTTCCAGACATCTTCTCCTTGAGCTCCTGAGCCTTTATCTACAGATGAGGACTGGGAGGGTGGGGCGCTAGGGACATAACAGGGCCTTTTAAATTTATCATCCTTTTCTGGGAAAGTGTCTGAGGCAGTAGTCTAAGAGACAAACCATCCACTCTCACTCAATTCAGCTCCATCCAGTAAGAACCACTGTATGCCCAGCACTGTGCCGGGAGAATTCCCAGAGATGCAGTGGTCTGGGGCCTCCTCCTTGAGCCCATAGGAAAGCAGGGGCTATGAAACTATCAAGCCAGGAATTCTACTTCCCATCTGGTTGGGCACCCCAGCATTGTTCCACAGGGGACTTATAGATAAAAGTCGTGAGTACCAATGCACCAGGACTTCTGGTTGAATGAAGGGAATCCTCTGAAGACAAATTGTCCTGAATGAATGGTCTCCTTTTGCTAAGATTTATTCCAGCCAAGTTCCCAGAAATAAAATGAGATTTGTTCAGGCCAGATTTCCAGAAATAAAGTAATTCCTTCAGAATTCATGGTGACTAGATTTGATCTTTGTCCTTTTATTTATTGTTTTTGTGCTCTCTGCCTTTCTGTGAGCCAACTTGCTAATTCTGAGAAGGCCTTTGGTTATGCAGCACTGTCTCCTCTCGGCCTCAGCTCCAGCAGGTGACTTGCAGCCTGGCAGCTCACCCAGTTGTTTTCCTTCCAATAGTTATGAGAGCACTATCTCTAATCAATTAACATCAGGCAAATTAAGCACGATTTTGCCTGCCAGAAATCCCATCCATGCTCTTTAATCTAGCAGGACTCTTCTGCCCATCCCCCAGCACATGTTCTTTCTGTAGTCCTTTAGAATATCCCCACGCTGATGTCAAGTTAAGTAACACAGATCATCACTGCAAGAATCAGCAGGTGCCCCAGGCTGCTCCTGTAGGTTGGCGGGCTGCCTGTTTCTGCTTGGTACCTGTGACAAGGCTGGTCCCTTGTACACAGAATGCTGGCAGGCCTCGTACAGTTTGGGAGGCACATTCTGTGGTGCAGGGCTTTGTGTGAGGGCCTTCCCCTAAACACCTGTGCCTCTGTCCTCCTCATGTCTGCTTTCTTGCAGCGCTGCTTGGGTAGAGCAATTGTTAAGCGCAGCTTGATATTAAATTCCCCAGAAGGAAAATGGCCTGAGTACAGTTCCAGTTTTCACGTCTACCTGGCCCCATCTTTCACGCTGTTGCCTTTTTTCCTGTCCTCATTCCTTTCTTCTTTTGCCTTCCCACCCTTACAAGCAGAAGGACTGAGGAACAAGACTGCCAAGGAGGAAGGGTTTGGCCTGGGTCCTCCTGCACTCCTCTTGCCTTTGGGGATTCTCTTGACCATTTATATGGAGCAAGTTATATTTGCCAGTGTGTTTCAGTTTCATAATGTGAATCCATTCATCTCATTGTAGGTAAATCTGTGTTTACACAAGCCGAAATGGAGAAGCTTACAATATTCTGTGATTTTTTAATGTCTTTACTGTCATGTCATGTGATGACATCATTCAGAAAGACCTTCTTCTCTCACTCGGCAATACGTACCCCAGCCATCTGAAGCATCCTCGTGACCACTTTACCACAACCTGCAGTGGGCCAGTTTAAATAAACATGTGTCTCCCTAGGTGGACGACATTTAGTCCTTTTAGAGACTTGGTTTTTCTTTAAACTAGGAGAAAGCAGGTACATCGATCAGTATGATAGGGAATGATTGAAGGGATTGGTTTCAATTTTGGTTTTGAGACAGGTTACCTTTGCCGTATTTTAGCCTCTGGAACTGGCTTTGCCTGATGATCTGTGATTCCTCCATCATGGTGATTGCCAAGAAATGTTCTCCCTCCCTCCCTCCTCTTCCTTCTCACTCTCTGTTATTACATTTAAAAGAGACATGGCAAGTGTGTTTTAGCTGTCACAAGCCTGAGTTTGATTCTTCCAAAGTCTCTTTTAGTAAGAACATTTTTTAAATCATAAAATTTAATCAGAGACTTTTTTTCAAGGTTGAGGGAAAGAAAAGACAGTTATAGCATAAGAGATGACTATTTAAATCCCAACAGATACATAACAAGAGAGTGAGGGAAATAAGATCGTGGCAGCCTGTAAGTAAAATTCTAAAAAGCTTGCCAGAAGAGACCAGTTTCTGGCAGAGCGTAAGACTGAGGATCTAGGAATAAAAGAAGGAAAAACAAACCCAGAAACAATAGAGTTAGGTAATCATGAGAGGAAGAAGCAGTATTGAATATAGAAGCCTCGTATCATGGCTAACATTTCTTGAGGACTAAATATAGTCACCATTGTTAGAAGGTAAAAGTCCATTTCTAAAAAAAAGATAGGAGGGAATGAAAAGAGTTTATCGGAGAGTTGACTTTGTAACTATATTTGAAGAAAAATAGAGTGGACATTCTTTTCAGAGATGGTATTTCCTGATATTCTGGGGAGCACTTCGAATGTATTGATGGAAATAAATGTGTAGGGTTGGATTGTCTTGTTCATCTTTATCTGTCCATGCCCTCGTGCCTTGTGTACCCTTCTCTCTAGCATATTCATCTTCTTCCTTCCTTCAAATCCCTGATAGGTTTCATTTTTACTATCTTAGCTCTTGTCCCTCCAGCCACTCCACATTTACCTCTAGAGTCCCTGCAAGATGAAGCTTTTGTTGTCTGTGCTCCTGTGTTTGTGTCCCTCCTGGTATCTTGGATTGACCTTTGGGACCGAGATTAAGATGCAATAGTTGAGCTTTTCTACCTGCAGAGTGTAGGCCCTAGAGTCCTGAATTCAGCTGGGTTTGTGCTGTGCTGTGCTGCCAGGTTCATCCTCCCCAGGCTCACAAGAGATGCTGTCCTGGGTGCTGATCAGCTGTGTGTCGTGCAATTAAGGTGACTTCTAAACTTGGAGATAGCATAGCCTGAAAATTAAGTTTGGCTGAGACCCTATGGCCAATTTCCAAATACAACTACAACCACTTTTATTTGGAGTTGAAAAAGGCTATCAGTGGGCACTCATGACAGACTACTAAGGTTTATCAGCTCTTCTTTTTCCCTGGCCTCTGCTGGTCTCTTTTCAGTGATGACAAGCCTGGTAATATCAGAGAAATAGTGTGGCACCTGCCCAGCAGTGCATGTTCAGGATGGCCTTGGGTCCCGCCAAGTGAGCGTCATCTCTGAGGACTTTCCATGGCCAGATACGGCCTCTCAAAGGCAAGAAGACAAACCATGCAGTCTAGTGGGGGCCTCTAGCTGTTGCCTGGGGGGCTGCCTAACTCCAGAAGCTATGATGCAGAATGAAGGTTCAGTCCTAAGGCAGTACATAGTGACTGACCCAACTGTTCTGACCCTGCTCAGGGTGGGGAGTGAGCAGTACTGAGCACAGGGTTGGCAAATCCAGCTCTAACGTCTGGGCTCTTTTCAGTCTCCGACTTCAACTTCATGGGCTTCCACTTCCTCTTCAGGAAAATGAGGGATTAACTCACATTTTAGAGATACAAAGTAATATGGGCACCTGTTAATGTTATTTTTAATAAGACTATAGAATTTTAGAGTGAACGTAGTTCATAGACTATCAGTAGAAAGTCTGCCTCTCATGGAGCATATAATACTTTTATTGAGCACAGGATGGTATAGGAATTGGGAGTGAAACAGTCTATCAGTTAGAGTTATTACATTTTAAGCACCAGAAAGTGACACTAGCTAACTTGAGAAAAAGGGGAATTTATTGGAGGGAGGTAAAGCTGCTCACAGAATTGAAGGTATAGCTGATTAATCAGGCTGAGAAACAATAGAATCCAGGTCAGGCCAAGGCCAGGCGCAATGGCTCATGCCTGTAATCCCAGCACTTTGGGAGGCTGATGCGGGAGGATCACTTGAGTGCAGGAGTTCAAGACCAGCCTGGGAAACATAGCAAGATCGTCTTTACAAAAAAATACAAAAATTAGCTGGGTATGGGATATGCACCTATGGTCCTAACTATTGAGGAGGCTGGAGCAGGAGGAGTCCTTGAGCCCAGGAGTCGGAAGCTACAGTGAGCTCTGATTGTGCCACTGCACTTGAGCCTAGTGACAGAGCAAGACCCTGCCTTGAAAGAAAAAAAAAAAGGCAAAAAAGGCAGGCCAGGGATACAGGTTCAATGTTGTCAGGGCATTACTGCTGGGATGGATCCATTCCAGCTGATTTTCCCAACCCTCTGGAGTCACAGACCCAGAAGAGACCATCTGATTTTCCTAGCTTGAGTCATGTGCACAGCTTTAGCTACATTTTCTCATTTGTTTGCAAAATATGCAATGAGAGTTTGTGATGTGTCAGTCTGTGCTGTGTATTAGGGATTCATCAGTGAACACGGTCGCTGCCTTCATGGATCACTTGATGTAGAGTGGCCAGAGAAGCTTTCATAAGTAAGGAGACATTTGAGCAAAAACTCAGATTCAGTGAAGGAGAAGGCTGTGTAGATATCTGAGGAAGAGGGTCCAGGCAGAGGAAATAGCAGGTCCAAAGGCCCGAGGTGTCTGAGGGGAAGCAAAGAGGCCAATATGGTTGGTGAGGGGAGTGAATGAGAGGAGAGTGGTAGCAAATGAAATCAGAGGTGGATGCGGAAACTCATCCTTGTGGGCCTGGAACTGGTACTTATTATAGGCCAGTGCATGGACTTTGGCTCTTACTTTAAGAGAGATAGAATCTTTGGAGGGTTTTGAGCAGGGGAGTGATATGTTCTGTCTTAAATTTTGAAAGATAAGTTTGTAACTGTGTTGAGGATAGAATGGGACAAGGGTAGAAGCAGGGAGATGAGTCAGGAGCAGACTAATAATCCAGTTAAGAAATGATGGTGGCTTAGTCTAAGTTGGTAGCAGTGGAGGTGTGGGGAGAAATGGCCAGAGGCTACAACAGAACTTTCTGTGAGTGTTTGAAAGTGGACAGCTGTGAGGCCTTTGGCCTGATTAACTGGAAGGATCAAGTTGCTGCTGAGTCAATGAAGACTTTTGGAGGGTAGAGTTTGAGGGGTGTGTGCATGGGGATGGGGGCTGTAGGAATGAGAGTTCAGATTCAGAGATCAAAGGGGAGTTCTGGGCTGGCTATATAAATTTAGGAGCTATCGGTCTATTGATAGTATTGAAGGCCATGAGACTGGGTGAGATGATCTGAGAAATAAACACAGACAAGGGAAGAAGTCAGAGTCTGAATCCTGAGTAGAGGGAGTATAAATATTAATTGACTCAATAATCTTAATTGATTGAAGGACAAAAGTTTATAATTCTATAAATGCCAACGGGTAAGACAGCAGTTTTTGTACCAGAAGAGAAAGGGTCAAATATATACCCAGACCACAAAAGTCCACCTTTTCATTTTGCACCAGATGACTTTCTTCTTTTCTCCCCTCAGTCTCTTCCCTTTGGGTGTCTTTCCTCATAGTTACTCTGTGACGGAACTCTTGGCTCTGAGAAAATTTCTCTGCCCTCTGGCTGTCCAGTGACTACCCTTTCTCTCTCCTTACTTTCCATTGAAAATACTCTAGTGAAAATCCAGAAGTTAGGGCACGATGAGATTGAAAATAAAAAATCTGATCACCACGTGGCTTTGGCTACTTCTAGACTGCCTTTCCTCCTTTACCAGAAAGTAGCTACAACCTCCTGTAGCAAGAGTTGAATCATGTAATTCTGCATAATTGGTGATGTTGCTTGGGAGGAGGGGGAAGGGAGGGTAGTCAAGGCTCTTTGGTAAGCAAGCAGTCCAGGCACCCAGCCTAGATAAATTATGCCTAGCAGTTGCTCATGCTGTGCAGAAAACTCAAAAAGGAGGTGTAAGTACTGTGAGGATTAGAGCATTGATGATTTGGGAGGGTAACCAGAACAGCTCCAGAACTGTTCCTCCGACTCCCCACAGCTGCTCTAACTTCTTCCTTCACTTGTCTTCCTGGAACCTGGGTATTTAGATGCTCGGGATTATTTGGGTTGCATTTATGTATACATTTAAAGAGTTTGTATCTTTTTTTCTGTATTTGTTTCTCATCCTTATCATTAACCTAGATGTTTTCAAGGGCAGACGTTCTGGAGCCTCTGTGTTCTAGTTGTGGGCAATCTTAATAAATGCCCACTCTTTACCTAGGAACATCCCATTTTAAAAAATACAAAGTTTTTATAAAGGAGATAAAATAATGCAAAGCTGGGCATGGTGGCATACTCCTGTAGTCTCAGCTACTCAGGAGACTGAAGCAGAAGGATGGCTTGAGCCCAGGAGTTGAGGCTGTGGTGCACTATGATTGTGCCTCTCAATAGCTGCTGCATTCCAACCTGGGCAACTTAATGAGACCCTGTCTCTAAAAAAAAAATTAAAACTAAAAATAAAAGAGTGCAAAAGAACAGTAAGCTAAAATGCAGCCAGCAGAATGCAAAATGGAAAAGATAATGAAAGTCACTATAATGAAAAAATACAAAGTCTTGAACAAAACACTCTGCATGGGCAAATAAACAGTTTTGGCAAAACTGAAGTGGCAGGAAATAGCTGAAGTATGCTCATTCATGTGCTCTCTCTCTCTCGTATGTGTTCTCTCTCTCTCTCTATGTGTGCGCTGTGTGTATATGTGCTGTGTGTGTATGCATGTGTGCATGCATGTGTATGTGTGTGTAGGGACAGGATATAGTATCCTGGACCTGTGTACTCAACTGTGGTGAGAGAATGGTATGGATTGATTCACAGGCAAGTAAAATTGCCCTGCATCTATTGTGATCAACATATAGAAACTTTTTCGACAGCCTTCTTATCTTGCAGCACTAGCTTAAAGACTGATCAACAGGCTTTTGTAGATGGAATCTCTGCCCTCTTATGCATGACAGTCCATTTTTACAGGCTATGTGCTAGGCAAATATATCCTCCATCTCCCCTGGCATCTATCAGCACTTCCCCCCAATCCTGGCATCACACACACACACAGTCTCAGTCTCTCTCTCTCTCTCTCACACACACACACACACACACACACACACACACACACTCATTAAACATTTGTTGAATGTCTTTTAAGTGTAGACAAGACATACAGAGGAGCTGGACATCCGAAAAGTGACTCAGGCAGACAACAAATATTGGAAATAGAACAAGAAGCGTGATGCCTGGGGTGTACACTAGGTCTATGGAGGCAGTAGGACTGAGAAATCTTCACAGAAAAGGTTCTGTCTCCTTCTGGGTCTCATCAGATGAGGGGTCTTCGCCACTGGAGGGGGAGTGTGCATTCCAGGCAGAGCAGTCAGCAAATACAAAGGCCCTGAGGTGCAAAAGAGCATGGAAAGTGTGGAGCATTATAGATCATCCATGACTAAACAGTGGGGCCCAAGGCATGAGTGCCTGCAGGGAGAAGAAGAGAACGAGGCTAGAGAGTCAGGCAGTGGCCAGTTGCAGAGGTCCTTGTAGGGGCTACCAAAGGGCCTTAACTAGGGGGAAAATTTGTTCGCTTTTTTAACTAGATAAAAGGAGAAGAAATCTTAATATTATTAGCTTACATTTCTTCGGTGTCTGACACTAGATTATTTCCTTTAGTCTTTCAAACAACCTTACGGGGTAGGTGCTATTAAGGTTTTTTTGTTCAAATGTGTACCCTACAGGCCCTAGGAAGCCCCATTAGCACAGGTCAGCCATCAGAGTCAGGCGCCTGCAGCTCAACCTTCTCCTGCTGCCACAGGGGGTGGCATCTCCCACACATGGCGCAGAGGTGCAGAAGAGGAGGCTGAGCCACCCCACGAAGGCCATGCCTCCAATTGCTGCTTCCTGGAGCATCTGTTTGCCACAAAGATTTGCGGGAAGAGGGGAATTATATTAGAATTAAAACAGGTGCTTTACGGAGTAGAATGCAAAATTTACCTAATTCTAAGATAAAATGTAGAACTTGAAGAAAGAAATGTTCCCTTTTTTATGTGCCCTGAGCTGGGCCTCTATTTTCTCTCTTGACCCCTGTACCTTCTGGGACATTTTGGTGAGAAGAAGGCTTTTTTTTTTTCTTGAGATGAAGTTTTGCTCTTGTTACCCAGGCTGGAGTACAATGGCACGATCTCTGCTCACTGCAACTTCCACCTCCCAGGTTCAAGTGATTCTCCTGCCTCAGCCTCCTGAGTAGCTGGGATTACAGGCATGTGCCACTATGCCCAGCTAATTTTGTGTTTTTAGTAGAGATAGGATTTCTCTATGTTGTTCAGACTGGTCTCGAACTCCCGACCTCAGGTGATCTGCCCACCTCAGCCTTCCAAAATGCTGGAATTACAAGTGTGAGCCACCATACCCAGCCAATGAGAAGGCTTAAGAAGTACAATCAACCAATGTCATGATCCGCAAAGAAGAGACAGCTTCTGATGAGCTCCCTCTGGCAACTGGGAGCTGTATGGTATGAATAGTTGAAACTGGTTGAGGGGTATGGGGAGTCCTATTCAAAGGAGTTCAGTAGGAAATCCTTTCATGAAATCAATTGCCATCACTCCCCTAATTTATCTTTTTTATGCATTAATCATCTTTAATCATCAGAATTAAATGTACCATAAATATGATTGATATGTCAGTTTTGAGTTTTGAAGTCTATGATTCTGTAATGCAAGATTTCAGAACCTTGCCTACTAGGACCATGGACAGAGCCATCAGAATTAGGACTGGTTTTAAAAATCGATTCTAGGGGAGCTGAGTGTGACATCTGAGGGGTGTGGGTGTGTGTGTGTGTGTGTGTGTGAGAGAGAGAGAGAGAGAGAGAGAGAGAGAGAGAGAGAGAGAAACAGAGAGAGAAAGAGAAAGAAACACTAACTGAAATGCTCCAGGTGTTAACTTACTGGAGATTAAAGGTGAAAGAGGACTTGTGACCAAAACTTGAACAAGGAAGAGCAATGAAGTGGCCAAGACCTGCCCTTTTCCCTGTTCTCCTGTGTCCTACCCCTCTTTGTTGTGCACCCCAGATAAACTTCTATCCTCTACCCCCACCTCTCTTCACAGCCCCACCCAGACTAGCTCTCCTCAGAAGCACCTGTTCTCCCTTCCCCACCAAAGTCAGCTTTCCTGTCAGTCACATCAGGTCTTCCTCTTAGCCAACAAAATAAAAATCTCATGAGTGTCCTGGTAAATGCCCACAGCTGTTGCGGCTTACCCTTCTCAGAGGGCAGTGCCTTTAATGACCATGGTGACATCTGGAATTTGTTCAAATGAAAACATAAATGTTAATGCAGAACCTTAACCCAGATCAATTAATTGCTTATGGTGTAATTTTAGGCATTGTAACAGGCTGGTTTGGAAGGTAATTGAAGATGAAAGGGGTTCCTGGGGGCTTAGAATCCCTACTTCATCTGCACATGCTCAACCATTGTGCTACTTTGTAGCTACCATAGTCTGGATTAACCCTCAGGTAAACTCCAACCTTTAGCCAAATTTCCATAAGCTTTGATTCTTCTTTCTCAAGTCAGAGCATTTTCCAAACTTAAGCTCCTGTGATTGCGTTTCACTTAGAAAATCCAATTTGCACAGCTTTCTGAGAAGTACATTCTCTCTAAGAACTTGAAGTGAGAAAGAAAAAAAATAGGCCATATGAAAGGATACTTTGTTTTCCATTTAGCTTGCTTTGCTTAATTGATAATTTAATCATCTGGTTCTTTTGTCACCAAAAGCAAGGAGAAAGAGGCCTGTTTCTTTAACTCTGAGAGACTTACCTGAGGATATCTGAGAGACCCACCTGAGAGAGCTGCTGTGCCCTGGGATCTCAGTGACCCATCACCTAATCCAGAATGTGTTAAGGCCTTGCTGTGATCTGAATGTTCGTGTTTCCCCCTAAATTCCTATGTTGAAAACTAACCACCAAGGTGATGGTATTAGTAGGTAGGGCCTTTGAGAGGTGATTAGGTCATGAGGGCTCTGCCCCCATCAATGGGATTAATGCCCTAATTAAAGAGGCCCCAGAGAACTGCCTTTCTCTTCTACCACATGAGGAAGGTGCTGTTTATGAAGCAGACAGAGAGAGCCCTTGCCAGACACTGAATCTACCAGCACCTTGGTTTTGGACTTCCCAGCCTCCAGAAGTGTGAGCAGTACATTACTATTGTTTATGAATTACCCAGCTTAAGCTATCTTGTTATAGCAGCCCAGTGGACTAAGACAGGCCTCCTCTGTGATAAAGACCAAATGAGGTTCGGTCCTAGAAGACAGATAGATGACACAGCCCCCGCCCTTGGGCCATGAACACACAATAGATGAGATGGCTGGCTTGTGAAAGTGGGCAAAGCAAGGATGTCTGCTAGAGGAGCCTGCAAGGGGAGAGGTCAGTATGGACCCCAATGGTTAGAAGAACCCTGGAACTTGTGCATGAATTGTGTCGCTTTCTTGTCTGACCCACTATCTTCCAGGTACCTCTACCAGCCTTTTGCTCATGGTCTTACCATGGGCCACTTAGTTTCTAAATGTGACGATGCTGAACTGATGCCCAGGCTGGTGGTGTGCCCCCAGAGGAGCAACACTGGGCTACCGAGTTCTGCTGCTATGGGTGGGATTTGGGGAGCAGTTCCTGTAAGATAAATTTATCCTCAGCCAGTTCACTTCTCTCAGAGCTGTGGCCTTGATGGTGGGGGTTGCAGCTAACGCTATTTGAAATGTTCTCATGGCCACAGCTGGCCTGGGCTCCCTCCGATCTGATGAACTCCTGAATGACATTCTGAGATGCTCAGGGGTCTGCACGCCTCTGTGGCACACTGGGCCTCAGGCTTCCCGAGAATACTCATTTGCTTCATTTGCTCTAACCTGACACGTCAGCTTTGCACAGAAAATCAGAAATGGTTGAGGTAAGAGGCATGAGCTCTCCTTCTCAGTGTGGGTGGTAGAGTACCATGCTAAGCTGGGAGGAGGAATCAGGCAGGGCAGACTTCATATATTGATTCTCTCACTTGCTCCATGTTTGCTGAGGGAGTGGTTTGTGGGCTTAATAAATGTACCTAGAGCTCTGCTGCTTTACCTGGGAAGTCTATCAGAGACTCTCAAGCCAGTTGTGTATTTGAACAGCAATATATGTGTTTTTAAAGAGGTAATTTAATCTGGATTTATATCATTGATTGTTTTTTAAAGGGCTTGTGGCATTTCTTGAAATCCCATCTCTTTCACAAAATTTCCCCAGTAACTGGAAATAAGCCCTTGAGTTTCTCTCCTTCCTGGCTTTTATTACACTCCCCTTTCCACTTTCTTAAACTCACTTATTTAAGCCTCTGTAAATAATTTTTCTATGGAGAGATAAGGCCTGTGAAAGAGGAAAAAGAGAAGGGGATGAACCAGTGTGAGGCACTGTATCGTAGTGGTTAAGGGTGCAGGCTCTGAAGCCATGCAGCCGGGGTGTGGGTCCCAGCTCTGCCATTTCCTGTCTGGTAATGTGGGGCAATTTCCTAACTTCTCTGTGAGGTTAAGACCTAGCATTTTTTACTCCAAGTGTATGGGCTTTTATAAGATACAAAGAAATACAGATACATTATCATTGTAATGACAAATAACATTTCCTAGGAAGTTAGGAAAGGTGATGGGAGAGCCAGAAATATTTCAGCATCATTTCTGCTTTAAAAGGCTCGCACCAAACTGGATAGATAAAGTATATAAGGAAATAACAGGGCAGGGAGATAACTCTCAAATCTTTTCTTCCTGTTCTCTGATCACTTGGCCCCTTTCATGTCATAGATTCAGCTGTCTTGTGAACCACAGAAACCTCATCTTTAATAAGAAAAAGAAGACTTAAAAAGACAGGACAAGTAAGGTAAATGTCCAGATACCTGCCTGGATGGTGTCTGGAGGAGAGGGTTATAATGGCCAGTGAGTGTATTACAGATCCCAGTTGAAAGCAGAAAATCCACTTGGTTTGATTATGGTTGGGCATGAGTAGGCAACATGAGCATTCCAAATTGTCTTAAGTGTAATTTGAAAAGAACAAAGCAAAAACACTGAGGGGAGGTGCTTGGCTGTAGCCTGGGAAGAGCTTTTCTGCAGGGCCAGATAGGGAATCCAGACAGCTTACATTCACTTGCTTGCTGCCACATCTGACCTCCTGTACTCTCAGACTCCCGCCCCCATCCACCCCTGTCTTTCCCTCAAAATAGTAAAACTCTAAAAGGGCTACATGGGGAAAAGCTAGAAAACCAATGGAAAATGGCAAGTTTCATCAGGAATCACTAGATACACTCAAAATTGTAGGGGGTCAGAGGTAGGAAAGGAGACTGAGTTATTATCCAACCGCCTCTCAGCTCAAAGCCAATTTGCTACTCTTAACAATGTCATCGGGCAAATGGCATAGGTCATTTCACTCCTTTTCTGTTTAACCTCTCTTGTCAAGAGCTCTTTCTGACATAGATAAGCCATGCTTTGACACCTAGGAACTTAGGCCTGACCTTGTCCCTTTGGAAACTGGTAGCACCTGCCTTTTAGAAAGAAGGGAATTTGGATATGAAGTGTTAATTTTCCTGCCTAGCCTTAGGCAGTGATAGTTCCTGCCCCGCGGCTTTAAGACATTATCATCATCATAACAGCAAACACTTATGTAGCATCTACTGTGCCCCAGACACTGTCCTTAGCACTTTGCCGAGGTAACTCTGTCATCACAGTTGCTCTGGAAAACAAGACCACTGACCTTTATTTTAGAGCAAGACATTGGCTTTACTGAGAGCTGCCTGCAGGAATGAATAGAGAGGGCCCAGCCAGAAGTTGGAGGACTCTCTAAATTCTGTTCTTCACCGACCTCCTCAGCCCTGGGTGGTTTCTATCCATGAAAGAGGGTGGGTTGGGCAGAAAAAGACAATGAATATTGGTACACTAAGTCTCAGAGCAAGCTGATATGGCAAAAGCTACAGCATTACATGGCACTGGTGTTGACTTCAACCCTGCACTTAAAAGTCTGAGAGCTATTTTTAAAGTACTGATAACATATTTTTGAGAGGGGTCATCATCTTCATCCAGGAGGAAGTTTTTATCAGTTTCCTAGGATTTTTCTCTGACAGCCTGAGGAACAAGGAATCTGTCTGTTATTGAATAAGGTAGATTGATTTATTTTTCACCATAAGTTGTGAGGTGTTTTGGAAGTCATTTATTAATAATGACAGTCAATTGCAAATGTTTTTATATGTTTTACTTTAAATATTATACTGTATTCAAGGTTCTACCTATAATAATGCCATTCTTACATGAGTCTCAATATGCTTTCTTGAGTGAAGAGAGATGTGACGTCACAGCTCACAAGCTGAGAGGGCCACCTGGCAGGGTGTGGTGTACTTGAACAACCTCTGCCGCATATCAGGGTAGACATTATTGCCCTAAGTATTGAAAGTTAGACTTGGATTGTTTCTACCAGAAGCTTCCCTTCGATTTTGAAGCACAGGGAAAGAACAGCTGCATTTTTTTCTTGATAAGCTCTTAACCAAAGTTTGGGTCAGCAGGAGGAGAAACAAGAATATAAAAGAAAACCTAAAGAAGAAGGCACTTATTACATCTGATTTGGTCTCTTGGCTCATAAATGTATCCTGTGCTCTGAATTTTATTTCCTCTTCCCCCTGCAGGAATTTAAAAATGCAGAATGGCTTGAAGGGAAATAATTGCTTCTTCTAACCCTTTTCTGGCCAAATGGAAGCCCAGCTTCACAGTTTCGTGTGTAATCTAACCTCAGCCATGTTATAGTCCACTGTGAGCTTGCTTTTCCGTTTGGTAGCCTTTGCTTCTTACCTGACAGTATTTGCTTTGGCTTGTGAGTCTTTTGGCAGCAAGGACATCTGAACGTTCCAGGCAATTCAGGCCCTACTAAGGAAGGCCCTTTAGTGGGTTGGGATGCAGATTTGGGTGTCATAGAAGAGGCAGCATGCCCAGCACAGCTGGTTTCCAGCAAGACATTTGCCGGCCCTATTTATGCCAGGTGAAGTGGCAACGCCATCAGAATATAGAGCTGCACTTTCTACCTAAGAGGCTGTCTGTTCAAGGCTGCTTTTCCTTTGTAAACACATTTAAAGCTGGCTCCTCCTGTTGCTAATCAGTATTTAGTGTGGCAGCTGTGTCTCTGGATGGCTTTGTGTGTGTGTGTGCGTGTGGGCATGTGCTGGTGCACTTGGCACCTCTGCACACATTTCTCAAACCAGTAGTCCCCCACGGCTTTTCCCATTTTAAGTAAATGACATAGAACGATCAGTGATACATTTATTTATGATTTTCATGTCATCGAGGCAAAACATTAATTCCAAGTCATGTTTGGTAACTGTTATACTGAAATCTATTATTTCACATTGGTCTCCATTTGCTCATAACTTCATCTGTTCAACCACCTGTCCTACTGTGTGTTATCTCGTTATAGTCTATTTATTCATTTCGCTATTCACCATTCATTAAGAATTCCTTATGTGCGAGGCACTGGAAATGAAAGTAACTCACAGTCTCTTTCACATGGTCTCAGGCTCCAAGATTGTCACTAAAGAGGGCACAATGACATTCTGAAAACATTCAGCTCATCAGAACTCAGACAAACGGGCCAAGAGTCTTCAGACTCTTAAGCCTACATTCATTACAGTTTAGAGGAGTTGTTTTTCAACCTTCCTTCAGGAAGAGCCTATTTTAAAATGTAGGTTCTGATAACAGCCCCCAGAGATTAAGATTCAGTAGATATTTGGTGTTCTCTAGGAGTCTGAATTTTAAGAAGTATCAGGTGATTCTGATGCAGGTTGTCTGCTGACCATAAAGAACACAGAATACAAACCTCCTGGTCTCATTTGTCCTGATTCAGTGGTTCATTCACAGTTGCTTTGTAGTTTAGATCAGTTTCTTTTGTTTGGAGGATTATTGCGATCCCTTGAGATTAGCTGTGCAAACCATGTAGAGAGAGGAGATATGCTTCAGAATTTTTTTTAAAGCCTTACTGCTTCCTATTCCATGATAGACTTATGGACTGTTTCGAATATTGGAAAGGAGATGAAAATGTGTCTGGTTCTTACATGTTAGCTGAAACTGGACTCCAGAGAAAGCTTATCAAATTATTTCCAAAGGACCAAACTCCCTGATTTCTTGATTAAAATGAGCTTGTTTTATTTGAGAGAAGGATAATCTTTTGTGTATCTAATGGCAGAACATATCGATGAGGAACCGTACCTCATCCTGTTCCTCTGCCTATAGTTAAATACACCCTTTCCTTGTGGACAATGAAAAAACCAGAGGACCAGTCTTGGTGGCTCACACCTGTAATCCCAGCTCTTTAGGAGGCCAAGATGGAGGATTTCTTGAGGCCAGGAGTTCAAGACCGGACTGGGCAACATAGGGAGACCCCCTCATCTCTACTAAAAAAAAAAAAATGTTAAGCAGAAGCCTTTCTTCTGTGGGCTTCTTGAATAAGGTAAGCCTCTATGTGCACAACTGTCAAATACTTACCATGAAGGAGACACAGTGGGAATATGCCTTTGCCTTGCTTATCAAAAATAGGGCTTTAATACTGAAGTATATACTTCTCTTTTTCTCCCATTGAAGTAGGCATCTTTCTCTAGTGGCCAGAGTAGTTTCTCCTACAGTATGAGGAACTCGTGATAGAGTAAGCAAAGACACTTGTGTTCTTCCTAATTCCACATAGCCTCAAGATATAAGTAATCATTCATCATCATTAGCAACTGTTGACTTTTTAACCCATGCCCAAGTAGTGTCTGGGTCAGACTGAGAGTGGTGACAAAGGGATAGCCCCTACCTCCCTGAGCTCATCCTGGTTTCTCACTACATTCATAATAAAAGACACCAGAAGGGTTTCCATACCCACCTCTCTCTATTGAGGGTTGAGTAGGCGCTTCTGAGCTGGAATCTGTACTTTTAGGTGAATAGAGGAGAGTAGTCCAACCCTCCTGGGAACTGTCCATGGTTCTGAACTACTAGGCATGTTTATGACCCACCCTGTTTGGGTTTCACTGCAGTATGTGAGCAGGAGAAATTTTTATTAAATCCCTCTGCTGGATTACTTCATCCTGCATCTGAGGTTGCTTACCTTAAAATAAGATAAATGTTGTGAGTGACTGGCTTAGTAAGGGAGCACAGGGTCTGTCCCACAGAAAAGTTTGTCTCTGGGCTATGAACTAGCCCAGGGGGACTTGAGCATGACCTTGGTCTGTGGGCACTGAGTCTGAAAAGTTGAGCTTGCCTGCCTGAGATGATTTGTTACATACCTGTCCAAGCTCCCTGACACTTCGGGGTCCAGATGCCAACCTGGCAGGGTTCCTTCTGTCCCCTGAATGAATTATTACAGGAATCTGAGGGGGCCCTTTCTTGTGCTATTAGTTGTAATTGGATCTATACATAATCAGTTTGCTCCCAAGTCTCCCTATTTGTTTCTGCTTGCACATCAGCGAATCACCAAATAACTTCTTTTTTAGAAGTTGGGCCAATGCTGCTCCTTGGCTTGTCAGGAACTGATACCAGGATCCTGTTCATTTACCCCAATTTGTAGTCTCTTCTGAGGAGACTCCACCTCCTTTTGCATTGAAATGAATGAAAACATTCTTATACATTTTTGATGTGTTACTTTGTTCTTCCATTCCTTTGTCAAAAAGAAGACATATAATACACTTTCTATCTGCCAAATTCTGGGAATGTGAATATGATTAAGATACAGTCCTGTCCCCCAGAAGCTTATGGCTCATATAGGCACACAGATAATGATAATATAATGTCACAAGTCCTGTGATTGTCAGAGGTAGGGAAGACTTTGCAGAGAAAGTGACATTTGCACTGGGCCTTGAAGGGTGAGGAGAAGCCCAGAAGACAGGACAGTGGGCATTCCTGACAAAGAACACAGCCCAAACAATAATGGAAATACATGGATATGTAAGGGCTGGTGGGGAAACAGTGAGTAGTGGTGTGGGGCTCAGCACAAGCACAGGGGCCTGGGAAGGAGAAGGGCTAGAAAGCCACTTTCTCAAGAGCCTTGAGAGACCACTTGAAACCTTTGAATGAGACAGGTATAGTCTTAGCTGCCCTGCAGAAATGAGCTTCTACAGCATTAAGAGCCCGTTCATCCTTCCTACCTCTGTGCAGATTTCCTCCATTCAGGCTTCTTCTTATCCAAAAGGCCTTCCCTGATCACCCCCAACCCCTAGGCTGAGTTAAGGGAGCCATAGGCAGGTCCATTATTTAGCCACCCATTGGGTTATAATTGCCTTCCATGTTTCCAGCTTTCACACAAGACTGGAAGCTTTCTTAGATCTGAGTCTGGGCATTACTTGGTGTTTTTTTGTCTGGTGTATAGGGCAGTATCTAGAATAGAGAGGGTGCTCAGTAAATGTATCTTGAATTAATGTATTAAAAAAAAAACTGAATGACTATTCTAAAACTCCCTGTAAGATGGAGTCTAATGTGTCATATCTAGGGGTTCAGAAATACTTTCATAGTTAATGCTGACTGTAAAATGTGTCTGTGTAGGGCAGCCATGGATTGCGGGCAGTGGGATACCATCAGGAACACAAGTTCACAGAGGGAATGCTAGCCAGGAAGGTCTTAATGCAGTTAACAGCCGTAATCTGACATAGAAGAAAGGGCTCATTAAATGGCAGTGACAAACTGATGGTTCTGATTAGCCAAGCCTTTATGTCTCAACTAAGATGTCTCAGCTAAAGTGTCTGTGGTGGCTCCCATCCTCAGGAAAACAGGCATTTTAATAGGGAAAATTATTTTCTATAATTTCCTCATGACAGGAAAAGTCAGGGAGATGGGATGTTCTGTTCCACATAGCAGCCAGCAGAAGATGTTTCAATTCTGATGATTTTGCCCTAGAAAATGAGGACTATTAACTGAAGCATTCATTGGAATTGGCAGCAGAACGCATCTGTCTGAGCAGATGAGGTATGAGGGTGACATTGGCCATGAATGCCCTTTGTGAGTAGGTGTTCTCACTGTGGATCTCAGAAGCTAGTATGAGACCCTGAAGTCAAACTACAACTAAACCCTTAAGCACATAGCTAGAACTTGATAAAGTACAAAGATTTTGAATGTCTGACAATCCCGTTTGCAAAGCCCATACATTCTGCTGTAGGGAAAAGACTTAACTCTTTTAAAGAGTGAAAAAGATTTAACTCTTAGCCTGTTTCTATTTATAAGAAAAGTAAATATTATGCCAAATGGATTTCTTTTTCTGAATCCTGTCTCCTATCTTCAGTAGGAGCACTATTTGATGAATATTTATTTAAATCTCTGGATTGTTCCTTCTTGACTGATAATATTGCAGAGAAAAATGAGCAGAGGCCTGGAATCAGATTCAGATCCTAACTCTACTGCTTACTGGATTAGTGGTTATCCAGCCTTGGCTGCACATTGAAATCATCCAGGAGCCTTAAAAACTATTCCACATCAGAAATTCTGATTTAATTGGCTTAAGGTACAGCTTGGGCACTGTGGTTTGGGATTCTAAGTACAGGAAAGTCTCAGAACTACTCTACTAAGAGAATCACCTTGGAAAAGTTACTGGACTTCTCTGGGTCTTACTTTTTTCTTGCCTGAAAATTGGGAATTAATGTAATCCTAACATATTGTGAGGATAAATCAGATAAAGTCTATTCAGTAAGTGACAACTACTATTATTGTCACATTTCTAAACATGGGATCACAGATAGCCTATGTGAGCCTATGTAAGAGGCCACACTCTTTCCCAGGTCACAGTGGGAAAAGCTACAGACACCTCAGTGAAGTCCACATCAGATTCATGGTGAAGAGTGCTCATCTCAATCCTAGAACAGATCTTGACCTTCTGTCCACATGAGGACACCATGTTGGCCATCAGAGCATCAATGCTGCCAACCATGCTTCAACTCACACATGTCCCTTTGTTAACCTTTTGGGTGCTGGACCTCTCTACTCCATGGTTAACTTGCTTGTATTTTGTTTGAGAATTGTTGGGTTGTGTGTGTGTGTGTGTGTGTGTGTGTGTGTGTGTGTGTGTGTGTGTTTTCCCCTTTCAGCTTAATGAAATCAGGACCCTGAAACCAGGAGAACAAAGAGAATAGAAAAAATCTTGATTTTATTTTTCCCTTTGTTCAGCACTTCGGCTGATAGTCCTCAGACTCTGTCATCAGAAGGCCTTTCTTTGTTTTGATGAAGGCATCAGGGTTTCTAACTAACTTTATTTTAAAGGGAAGAAAGATTTGGAAAGAGTTTCTTCTTGGTTTTTCTTTAGGTAGGGTTTTCCTGGGGGCCAAGATGGACCTTTCCCTACGCCCCTTCTCCACCTCTGAGGAGCGGCTGGATGCAGGCAGTAGGGCTCCTCTGCCGGGGGATGTGGCTGCCACCGTCGACCCCATGGATGACCACGATTGACCTTTGTGGTGACCGTGGTCCTCCTAACAATCTTTCTGATGGCTAAGGGATGAGAGAAGCCAAATCTTACTCTATATAACATATTTTTAAATCTTAAAAATGTATGGTATCATTTTTTTTTCTTTTCAGGAAAGAAGGGGATTTGAGAGACCATGAGAGACACTGGCTATGGGTGAGGCCAGGCAGGCAGGTTTCCCATTGGGGTTTTCTGTCTGATCTGCCCTGTTTATTTAAGTACTTCAGTCAAACATCTTTACTGATTAATCTTCCCATTTTGGTTGTGTGCCCTTCAGAAGTCTGTTTACATTTCCATAAATTGGTGTTGATTTTTTTTATTGGCTTCAGTTGTTTTCCCTGAGGTCTGTCAGGAAAGGGAAGAACATTAACCCCAGCAAGACAAGTGTGAGATTTTCCCCAGATGCCTCAGGTCCCTACACAAATGGAGTTAAAACAAACAATGAAATTTCTGGGATGCTATTCGCCATGCATTATATAAATTGAATTTCTCTTCTTCCATCTGTTAAACTTTAGATTGCTGTATTTTACTAGACTCAATTCCAAGGTATTTCAGAAGCTCATAGAGGACAATCATCCCTTCCATCCACTTTTATTGAGACCATACATTGTGCCAAGCTAGGGGATAGAGAATAAATCAAATCCCAAGGAGCCTAGATGGCTATGAGAGAATACAGACGTGTAGGTTATCTATAACTGTGCTGTGGGATAACAACAATGAACATGGGGCAGAGCCACACAGAGGCAGGAGCCGTGGAGGGCAGGACTAATTTGTGCCATCAACTTCTATGTAGTCTTTTAAGTCTCAGGCTTATAATGGGGATCTCATTATTCTAAAAACAATGCAAAAATACCTCAAGAGAAATACATTTTATAAGATCTAAAAATTTTATTAGCCCAAACCACCAAGTGCTTTGACAGCTGGCTGAAGCCTTTGAGAGCAGAATTCTTGCATTAAAGCATTTTCATTAGCATTAAAAACCACTCTGATTATCAGGCTAGCTCCTGGTAGGTGGCTAACAGCCAGAGCCGTAGGGTCTGGATTATACAGGTTAACTTTGGGAGCTTGTAGTCTCCAGGGGCATCAAGCACCTGTTGTGTGTGTAAACCCAGCACCAGGTGGAGGGGCCCCCAGTTACAGCAGAGAACTCTGAGCTGAAGCAGAAGGTCCAGCCTGGGTTCCTGGCCTCAGCTCCCAGGTGCTCAGGGCTCTTATACATGGCACTTTCCTCTATTCTCTGGGTCACTGAGTCATAGCTATAAAATGAGGAGTTGGACTTGGGTAGTATAGGGTTCTTCTAGCTCCAGAGCCCCAGAGGAAGTAAAATTGGTTGTTAAAAAGGAAAGAGGTACAGAGGGAGAGACAACATCAGTGCAGAGTTACTGCCATATCATGCATGATACAGTTTTTGTTGATTCTTCTACTCCCATTATCCTATGAGGAGGCCCAACTTTCCTGGACGACATGAAGGAGCAGGGAAAACAATCCCAGCTTCTATCATTGCTCCTATCCCTGGTGAGCAGAGAGATCTACCACCTTTTCCTAGGCCAGGCTTTCTTGAGACAGGGATTTGGCCAAGAAGAATAGGGGAGGCAATGTGGTGATGCCACTATATCATTAATGACACACATCATTTTTGGCCAGAGTTTGTAGAACCAAACAAGAGATCTATACTATTTCCAATTCTTGGGGGCAAGCAAGGTCGAGTTAACCCATTATATATAATTAAAATTCTATCCCTATGATTTTACCCTTTGCCTTCAGCACAGATCCCTTCCACATTCTTCCTGAGATTGTCCCCAGGATAACTTAGTCTTGAGTGACTTTACCTTATTTACTGTTTAATTACATACAGTTATTCTTACTCATATCATTGCCATGAGAAGAAGTAAAATAAGAAGGTTTCGTTGACAAACCAATGCAATGTAAACGTTTACTGAAATTCTCTTTGGGTTATACCTCCTGCCTTGGCTTACCTCATATTTCTGGTCAAAATAATGCAATGAAGTCTTCAATTCCCAGCCCCCGCTTCCCACACACTTGTTTTCTCTTTGTCTCTATAAGTTCCGGATGACCATATTAATTCGATTTCTCCTGAAAAATCTTGATGCTATTTGTATCTCCGACAAAGCCATTTTCTCCTATTAATTCTCTCCATTCAGCAGTTTGTATTCTGCTGTCTTACTAGTCCTGTTTGCCCATAGAATGTCCCATCTGCTTTACAGGTGTTCCCAGTGTGCTGCAATGATGTGGCTCTTGTTTTCAGAGAGTAAAAATCTGCCTGCCACTGCATTTAAGAGGAACAGAGGAAAGAGGAGAAAGACACACAGACATTTACACATGTAGCCCTAGAAGAGGGAGGGAAGGGACCCCAGTGGGCCAGACCTTGGGTCAGATGTTTGACCCTCTTTGTCTTACGTGATCCTCACGCCACCTTGTACAGTGATATGAATTGTTTTCCAAACTTACAAATGAAGCAATGTGCACCAGTAGTTAAAATGAATGTAACCAAGAGTTAAAAGAAATTATTAATCTTATTCCACATATTGAGCTGTGCAAGAAAAGTGACCTTATTTTTCTTTTATTTATGTATTTATTTTACTTTAAGTTCTGGGATACATGTGCAGAATGTGCAGGTTTGTTACATAGGTATACACGTGCCATGGTGGTTTGCTGCACCTATCAACCTGCCATCTAGGTTTTAAGCCCTGCATGCATTAGGTATTTATCCTAATGCTCCCTCCCCTTGGCCCCCATCCCCTAATAGGCCCCCATGTGTGATGCTTCCCTCCCTGTGACCATGTGTTCTTGTTGTTCAACTCCCACTTATGAGTGAGGACATGCGGTGTTTGGTTTTCTGTTCATGTTAGTTTGCTGAGAATGATGGTTTCCACTTAATCCATGTCTGGGTGTATACTAAAATGACCTTATTTTTCTATGATTCAGTTTAGGTTTCCTTATAAGTCTCCCTGCCTACAAACAGCAGAATCTTAATCTCAGGAAATTTGGGGCCACTCCCCACATTTCTCAGGGGTTGATTCCAAGTTCTACCTGGTGCTGTCCGATAGACCTTTCTGTGATGATGGAAATATATTTGCACTGTTCCATGCAGTAGCCCCCAGCCATATGTGGCTAACGAACACTTTAAACGTGGCTAATGCAACTGAGCTAATGCCTTTTTAATTTTATTTAATTTTAAATTAATTTTAATTTAAATGGCCACATGTAGCAATGGCTACCACACTGGACAATGCAGCTGTGGGCAATTTTACATGGTGCGAAGGCATTTGGTGGGCTTTGGTTGGAGACTAATCCTAGGAATTGTCATCTACCACACTGGAAATCTGAAAATGGTTTTTGTTTCCACTGGGATAGTATTGATCTCTACAGACTCTTGAGTCTTTTCCAGCTCCTGACCCCATGGCTCTTGACACTTTATTGGCTCTGGGGCTACATTGTCTGATGTGGTAGCCATGGGCCACATGTGCCTATTGAGAATTTGAGATGTAGCTAGTCAGAACTGAGATGTGCTGCCAGTGTAAAATATACACGGGATTTGGAAGACTTAATATTTATGTATACACACACACATACACACACACACACACACACACACACACACACACACATATTTATATACACACAAATCATACACATATGTATATTTACATTTATAGAAGACTTGGTATTTTATATATACATATATACATAATACAATATTTATAGAAGACAGTATTTTTATATATATCATTTTTTATGTTGATTACATATTTAAATATTATATTTTGGACATATGCTAAATAAAACATTAAAATTAAGTTTACCTACTTCTTTTTTTTTTTTTTTGAGATGGAGTCTCGCTCTGTCAGCCAGGCTGGAGTGCAATAATACAATCTCAGCTCACTGCAACCTCTGTCTCCTAGGTTCAAGCAATTCCCAGGCCTCAGCCTCCCCAGTAGCTGGGATTAAAGGTGTGCACTGCCACGCCTGGCTAATTTTTATATTTTTGGTAGAGACGGGGTTTCTCTATGTTGGCCAGGCTGGTCTCAAACTCCTGATCTCAGGTGATTCTCCCGCCTCGTCCTCCCATAGTGCTGGGATTACAGGTGTGAGCCGCTGTGCTTGGCCAATTTTACCTATTTCTTTTGACTTTTAAAATGAAGGTACTAGAAAATTCACATATATGGCTTCCATTTGTGCTTGTGTTATACTTCTCTTGGACAGCATTCCTCAAGGGACTCTACTGTTCCTGAGTAAATCCACTGTCTCAGATATGGTTTGTAGAATCAAGAAAATGTCAAGGGGTAACAGGAAATACCAGTAGGGGTATTTCAAAATGTTACTTCACCACACCAGCAACTGGGTTCTCTGATGAACTGTGGAAGGGGTGTTCGTAGCCCTTTGGGTGTATGAACCTGGGGTCAGGGCTCCTTTCAGTCAGACAGTCTGTGCAAGAGTGAGATGAGGCCCAGGGAAAAAGGGAGGGAGAGCACGGGTCAGCCTCTGCTTTAGAGCAGGACCTTTCTCATTGGTTAAAAGCTGAATCTCTGAGGATTGGGGAGCAGCAGGGGCTATGCTGAGGTGCAGTCTGGGGACTAAAGTGCATTCATATCCTGGTCTGTTCAGGTTTGGTTGATGATTCCCATCATAGCCCCTATATGTTGAACACAGGGATAACTGCAGTCAGTTATATGCATTCAGTCCCCAGGCAAGAAATGGGATATTCTGTCTGTTGTCCCAGGCTCTAGCTGAGGGCCTAGCTCTTCAAAATCCCTCAGGGAAACACAACTTGGGCAAATGAGGGCAGCTTTTCTTCTCATGGTATCTAACCTGACCCCAGAGGCTTCCTGGGAGGCAAAGAAGGGCTGCTTGTAAAGCTAAGTGATTTTAGAAATTAATCAATATGCAGTCAAATAGAAAATATAACTCAAACAGAAGATATAATCTCATTCTTTTTGTTGCTGTAAGTTGATCATCAACTTAGTGCTGTAGGCCCTCTTCCAGGCCCCACAGAGGATCACGCGTGGGTATGTTTTGATGATTATTGTTGCTAATATTGGCCTAGAACTTATACCCCCCCAAAATCATAGCAACTCCTGATTATCTGTAAGTGTATATCCAGCACCCACTCTTTGCAGAGCCTAATGGTCTCCATTGTTGGAACAGAGAGGGCAGGCTTCCTTAGGAAGCCTGATTGGAGAGACAGGGCATGTAATCAGAGAAAATTTGGTCATCACATTCAATAGAGCGTGCAAAAAACTGAAGATGAGCACAGGAGGCCTCAGTGAATGTAGTGGATATGTGGGCTGGAAATTAAAGTTCCATGCAAGTTAAAGGTCATAACTCAATTCCAGTTTAAATGCCTCTAAGGAAGACTTCACTATTTGAAGAACCCTGTAGTAAATCATTCCTCAAAGTAAACCCTTTAATAATAGCATACAGTTGTTGATGTGTTTCAGGAAAGTCTAGATTGTAACATGCTTTTTTTTTTTTTTTTATTTTGAGACAGAGTCTCCCCACTCTGTCGCCCACACTGGAGTGCAATGGTGTGACCTTGACACACTGCCACCTCTGCCTCCCGGGTTCAAGTCATTCTCCTGCCTCAGCCTCCCAAGTAGCTGGGATTACAGGCACATGCCACCACGCCCAGCTAATTTTTTTTTTTTTATTTTTAGTAGAGATGAGGTTTCACCGTGTTGGCCAGGATGGTTTCAATCTTCTGACCTCATGACCCACCTGCCTCGGCCTCCCAAAGTGCTGAGATTACAGGTGTGAGCCACCGCGCCCGGTCTATGTAACATGGTTTCTTAAAGCAAGACCCACCCAAGTATTGCAAATGGGATGTACCTGAGCAGGCAAGGGGGCAGGAGCAGGGGAGTGTTGAGAAGGAAATGTGAGACATCAATTTCCTAGTTGCCTTCTCTGAGGGATTGCTGTTTCCATTGTCCCAGGATTTGCTTTTCTTTGGAGCCCTGAGGCCAGGGTGTCAGGGCGCCTGGACTTCTCCTGAAGTCTTCGTTCTTCTCTCTGAGACTTGTCCTGTTGCTCTGGTCTCAGAGCCCTTGCTGAGGCAGGAAACCTTCCACCAAGGTCGCCTCCTATCCCAGTCACTCCGAGAGGTTGTGTTGGTTCGGCTACATGACTCAGAGAGCGTTTCCCCTCCAGGACCCACAGAGGTCACACGTGGGTGTGTTTTGATGATTATTGTTGCTAATATTGGGCTAGAACCTCTAGCCCCACTTTCTTAGCCCCGAAAAAATCATAGCAACTCATGATTATCCGAAACAATTAGCTCTTGATGGGAAAATTATGACCTAGTGATGATGGTGCAAAATCCTGGGGATGTTTTTAATGAAAGAGATTATTAATGCAAGGTTGAACCAAACCAAACTTATCCCATTTTTTTTTTCATCTTTAAGTAGAAACAGGGTCTTGCTATATTGGCAGGCTGGTCTCATACTCCTGGCCTCAAGCAACTCTCCAGCCTTGGCCTCCCAAAGTGCTGGGATTCCATATGTGAGTCACTTTGCTTGGCCCTGTTAAGATTTATATTGTGTGTTATTTAAGTCTGACTATCGAGAGCTAAGGCTCAAGGCAAAGAGAACTGGGCTCCTTGTCCCTCCCTACCCTCTTGCAGGGAGTGAAAGGAGGCTCAGTCAAGTGCCTGGGTGTGAGTCATCTGGTGTAGGCAACAGGTCGGTTCCAGAGCTAGTCCTGAGGCCTGTCAGAGTGGGTGGAAGCCTATCCTTGCCCCTGATGGAAGACAGTTGGGGGTTTCTATTCCCAGAACTTTCACTGAGTTGTCATGGGTCTTTGCTGCTGTCAGGTCCCCTGTTGAGGCAGATTCTTCCTGTGGACCCTATCTGAAGCTTTCTCTGCAGGCCTGGCTGCATGCCTTCTGCACCAGCCAGGACCAACACAGGTCTCTGATGGATAGTCTGTGCTGGACAGACATCACCATGGATTGGTCCCTTTGGGAGGAGATAGTGCACATCCGTAAACATCCAGAGCACCATCAGAGCAATGGCCAGGGGAAAATGAGGTTATACATCAGCGACACAGAGGCACTGCATGAATCAAGTCAACAAGGCACATTTCTTACCTTCTTGGTTGTGTCCTCCAGAGAAGACACCCTTAGAGAGACAAAGTACATGCAGAGTGTGGAGCGCACAAAACAGAAAGGCAAAAATAATATTGACTGCATCCCTTTGAAGGCAGGAATGGTGTCATGATCCTCTTTATGTCTCCAGCAATGGCACAATGCCTGGCACACAATGCCAGGGGCCACCTGTTTGGAAGAATTAGTGAGTGAACGGATGAATTCAGACTGTAATTGATAATCATGCTGCACATGTATATTCCGACCCCTTGTGTGAATGTCACGAGCTTATTGCATGCATCATTGTGTTCAGTCCTCCACAACCCATTCATTGACACGGACACTGAATTTTAGGTTAACAACTTGCCTAAAGTTGCATGATGCATAAGCAGCAGAGGTCCCAACCCCAGGTAAAGGAAAAAAAAAAAAAAGGAAGAAAGAAAATATTTCATGAGCACCTATCCCAAACCAAGGATCATTATAAACCCTTTTAATCTACCTTAGAACATTTATGTTTTGTAAAATTCTGTGAACTATACGTTACTCTCCTTACTGACAGCTGGAGAGACTGAGGTTTGGAGAGGTAGGTGGTCTGCCCTAGGCACACACAGCCATTAGCCGTTGAACAGAGAAGTTGATTACAGTCCATGTGCAAGTCTACAGCCCAGAGCTCTTTCTGTGACCCTAGCTGCCTCCCTCCACACACTCTAGACAGGAGAGGGCCTCTTCTTCACACACATTCACAGTGGGAGTAATGCAGGTAGCATATCAACCCCTTGAGTTGAAAAAACATGTTGATATTCATTCCCTTTTGTTTAGGACAATCATAAGAAGCCTCCTGCCTGAGTGACAGGAAAATATGTGAGCCCCAGGCTCCCAGGACGCAGCTCTGGTTTGTTGGTGCCGAATTCCCATTAGCTCCACTCAGAGATGCCTCGGTCTTCAATGAAATTAACTTTTATGTATTTGACCTCTGAATTTCCCACTCCAAGAAAATATATTGTCTTTAATACAACATTCAGCCTGAGAATTTATGGAAAGGCTTCCAGGAGGACACCTCCTCCTGGAGGTGGAAGCCCTTTGAATTGGGCTGTGAAGTGTAAGGACTTCTTGGGGCTGAAAATGAAGGATCATGAATTGCAGGCTGAGTAAAGAAAAAAATCTAAGACAGATGGACTGTTCTTCCCTCTATCCCTTCTCTAACCCTGATGCCTCTATACAAAAACTCATCACCCAAAGCCAGGAACAAATAGGAAGGCAATCTCTTTCTTTATGGAGAGCAAGGAAAGAGATCACATCTTGATATCTATTTTATCCCCAGAGCCTACCACAGTCCTGGCAATTAGAAGATACCCGTTTAATATTTATGGAAGAAAGGAGAGAACAGACCGGATTCCCCAAAGCAGAGCAGAACTGCATCTTCAGTGCTGAAAGCATGATTTGGACACTTGATCTCTTTGGGAATTAGGGGCTGGGTACTCCCAGTCTGTGTCTGCTCATATTGCCATTTTGCTTTGGCCTTTACAAGACTCAGAGCTAAATGGGTGGCATCTGTCAATCTCGTGGTTGGTACTAGAATATATCTCATTTCCTACCTTCATATTCCTTCTGTCCTTATTATCATTTATCTTGTGTTTTGTACATCTTAAGTGAGGATCCTTGAATTTGTTGTTTTTTCAAACCAAAGGGGAGAAAAACTTTTTCAAGGTGAGTAAAATAAATTGACAAACACAGGAGCTAACCCCAGTTAAAGGAATATTGCTGCACAGTAGTACCCCTCCTGATGGAGAAGGTGGGGTGAGGAGGATGGGCAGGAGTCAGCTGCAGAGTATCGGGGAACCAGGCCGAGGGGATGCAGGTGGCTCTGCTGCTGGGGTTGGGTGTCTGGGGATGGGGAAAGGCAACTGTTCATAACTTCTTCAAGGCCATGGCACTGGACCTGGGGCTGATAGGCTAAAATTCCAAGACTTGTAGGCAGGTACAGATTCCTGTTAATGTGCGTATGCAGCTCTCAGAACCCTTTTAATGAACTTAGAGCAGGAATGCAAGGGCCACAGGCATTAGGAGTGAATGTTTTAAGCAAGCCAAGGTGAAACTCCTGAATAGATATGAGCCACGCCAGCTGTGGCACCAGCAGCCAGTTCTGCCATCACTTTTTGCTTTCTACAGCATTGTTTTTGGAGGAATGGACAGTCAGACCAGCAGAAGGAAAAATTAAGACAAAGTCGCTCTAGCATCAAAAGTTTTGCTTTTCATGCTGGAAAGAACAGACTCTGGGCCAGAAAGACTTAGGAAACAGCCTGAAGGCATTTTTCTTTCTGCAGCCTCTTCCTTCTGCTGTGAGGCGCCAGGCAGTGTCGTGGGCTCTATTCCCACTCTCCTTCCCAGCCCTAAACCAGGCAGAGTTTTTATCTCAAGTGCCAGGAAGTGTCAGAAAACAGCCCCCAAGGAGGTGTTGATTCGGTGTGAAAACTTCACACATGGGCCGAAGGAGCCTGGCCTTGTTTCATGTTTAGTTCATAGGAGTATTATTTTTATTTGAGTTGTTTTAGGGAAAGGCAAATATCACTCATGGTTGGTGCAGCATTACCATGTTCCTTTTATGGATTCTGGAGACTTACGGTTACTATTTTGAATGTAGGGTTTTTTCTTTTTTTGGCCATTTCATCTCGTCTGTGTTCTTTGCTGGACTTCATGGTGCTAATGACTGAGCGTTATACTCAGAGAGAACACTCCTCGCTCACTGTCAGGAATGGGCACTGTGGGTTGTGATTCTACTTGGTGGCCAATGTGGCCCTGAGCAGCTGTCCTTCTGCCATTGTGGATAACAACATAGGTGGGACTGTGGCTGCCTAGGTGAGGGAAACTGTCTAGGCCTGGGGTCCAGGGGCTTCCTCCAGAACTAACCAACCTCTGAGAGCCACAGGTTCCCCACTGTGCCTTCATCATACACTCCTGCACCAGCTGTTCATCCTGCCCCTACTTGCAGGCCCCGGGGATAGAACGTGAGGAAGGCAGGCAAAGTCCCTGCCCACAGTGGAATCTCAAGCTGCCAAGGACTTCAGAAAGTTAATGACCATAGTGCTTGAGGGCTGCTATCAGGAATACTATTTTATCATTGTATGATAAAGGGGTAGAAGAGAGGGACACCTGAACCAAGGTGAGAGGGTGAGTCCCAAGGAGATGACATCTGAGTGAGGACCTGAAGGAAATAAGAGCTGGCTAGGCAACGAGGAGGAGGAAAGTCCAAAGGAACAGCATGTAAGACATCTCAGAGGCTCTAGAGAGGCTGACATATCTGAGTATATTAAAAGGTCCTGGTGAGAAATGAGCCAGATTTCATAGGTCCTGGGCTAAGGCTAACCTTCCCGTGATGGGCCAATGCCTGGAATTGAGAGTACAATTTAGAGAGGTGAAGGAGAACCAGCTCAGGCCCTTGAAGAGAATAACAGCCTCCTGAACTCCCCAGGACTTTAAGATTTACACACATCTTTGCAGAGCCCCAGGTAGTGGTCCCCAGTGTGATTTCCCACAGGATTTCTGGCAGGCCAGGTATGATGGCATTTATATTAGCAATAGTGTCTGGTTTCCTCTCCTTCCCCATGGGGCTGGGGATGTCTAGGGAGATGCTGACTTGGCTAGTAATACACGAAGGGTGAATTTCATGGGCCAAGATCTGTAGCAGCCAAAATAAAGGGAGATTTTGGAGCTAGAGCAGTGGACTGAACCAGACCTCTGCAGAAGAGCAGAAGGCAGAAGAGGCCAGGTGAACAGCGTGAGGCTTGTTCTGAGAGCCAGCATTTTGAAGGGAAGCTGGTGGGGATCATGGGGCAAAGGGCATGGGCCTTGTGATGATCCTTAATTGTGCTCTGTATGCTGTAGAGTGCCGTGGGCTGGCCTGGATTAGATGGAATGAAGACAAAACATGTCACCTTCGAAACTGATGTGGGTCACAAGGTTGGGACTATGGAATTTGCCATTTGAGCATGGAGTCTGTGCAGGCAGGGGCATGCAGCGCAGCAGGGGTGGTAAAAGGAGCCGGTGTTTGCAGACCCAAGTATGACTACCGTGTGTGCCATGCACCTTCAGCCACGTGGCCTTAGGCAAGTGAATTAATCTCTCCGAGCTTCATCTCTTCATTCTGTAAAATAGGGAAAAGAAGACAGGCACTGCCTAGTGATCAATGGTAGTGTTTCCATAAGATTGTAAAGGAGCTGAAAAACCTCTGTCACCTAGTGACATCATAGCCATTGTAACATTGTAGCTCACTTAATTTATATATATATAACTTTAGTGTAGCCTATGAGTACAGTGTTCATAGTCCATAGTAGTGTACAGTAATACCCTAGGCCTTCACAGTCATTTACCACTGACTCACCCAGAGCAACTTCAGTCCTGCAAGCTCCATTCTTGCTAAGTGCCCTGTACAGGTGTGCTATTTTTTTTTATCTTTTCTATTGTGTTTCTACTGTACCTTTTCTATGTTTAGATAGACAAATACAATTACCTATGGTATTCAGTACAGTAACATGCTGTACAGGTTCGTAGCCTAGGAGCAACGGGCTATACCATATAACTAGAAGTATAGTAGGCCATCCCATTGAGGTGTGTTTGAGTATACTCTAATATGTTCACACAGTGACAAAATTGCCTTGTGACACATTTATCAGAATGTATCCCTGTTGTTAAGCGACACATGACTGTACCTATATCACAGGTTGCTCATGTGGACTGATTAGCATAGTGATTGTGCAATGTACATCATGCTGTCTGCTTGTGGGATGTTTTTCCCAAGACTCAACCATACAGACCAATAGTGCCTCCCCAGCACTGTATGGGAGGGCTCCTGGGCTGGGGGGAACCCAAGCACCGTGCCTGCACAGCAGTCAGAGCTATCATTTCTCTTTCTTCCTTTCTCTCTTTCTTTCTTTCCTTCCATCTGTCTACCCACCCACCCATTTCTACTTCTCTGTATGTATCTACATATGGTTTTTAAACTAATAGAATTATGGGTCTGACTCTAGTTAACTTAGCTTCATGATGTCACCATCGTCTGTCTTAAGTCTGTGTTAGTTTGCTAGGGTTGCTGTAAAAAAGTACCACCAGTTGAGCAGCTGAAGTAATAGAAATGTATTATCTCACAGTTCTGGAGGCTAGAAGTCCAAGGCCAAGGTTCTGTAGGGTTGCTTCCCTCTGAAGGCTGTGAGGAAGAATCTGTTTTGTGCCTCTCTCCCATCTCCTGCTGGTTTGCTGGCAATCCACTCCTCGGCTTCTGCCGCATCACCCCAGTCTCTGCCTTCATCATCACATCCCCGTATGCATATCTGTGTCTCCATGTCAAAATCTCCCCTGCCCACGACCTTTTCTGAGACAGGGTCTCACACGATTGCCCATGCTGGAATGCAGTAGCTCAATCTCTGCTCACTGCAACCTCTGCCTCCTGGGTTTAAGCAATTCCCATGCCTCAGCCTCCTGAGTAGCTGGGACCACAGGCATCTGCCACCTTGCCCAGCTAATTTTTTAGTAGAGATGGGGTTTCACTGTGTTGGCCAAGCTGGTTTGGAACTACTGGCCTCAAGTGATCCACCTGCCTCAGCCTCCCAAAGTGCTGGGATTACAGGTGTGAGCCACCACACCTGGCCCAAAATTTTTTCCCTTTTTATAAGGACATCTGTTATTTTGGATTAAGGATTCCCTGGTCTTGAGCCTCAAATCCAAATGCCTCCTCCACCCTTGTCCTCTCTGCCCTATTCCCTTTCCAGGGAAATGGAATTGTGCTGGTTGGAGGAATTGGGGACTGTTAAAGTAACCCAACAGAGACTTTCCATTTTGGAATTGGGAATCTGAATGTTACAACAAGACCCATTGAACACCTACTGTCCTAGCAGGAAGTCCTCCCAGAAACTAACCCAATCCAATGAAAATTATTAGTTATTTCAGACTGCAGCCTCAATACTTGTGCCTGAATGGGTGAGTGGATACAAGAATGAGTAAGAGTATCTTTACCGTTTGGTGGGTCAGTCCGATAACCCTGCAATTGTAAAGGAACTGAATATGATTCAAGTGATTGGCAAGTTTAAAGGGTCAGTTTATAAAGAGTGTGACTATAAAATCTGTTTATGGACTCTATGTAAATAGAAGATCAATGATGTTTACTATTTCGTTAAATAGTATATTTACATGAAAGATGAATTTAAAACAGAAGGCTGTTCTCAATTATTAGAGGGGAATAGAGATCACGCTATGTTCAGAAAAGGGTTGTGCACTTCGGGTTGGGAGAATCAAGGAAGGCTTCATGGAAGAAGTGGACTCCTCAGTCCTTTGCTTAGAGGGAGTATTTGCACCAACTATGGGAGTAGGGGAAGGGAAGAGCAGTCCAAAGTAAAGGCAGCATGAATGGCTCCAGAAACGGTGAATGGTGGGCACCATTTCTTTGTCTGGAGAATAAGACAGTGAATTCCTTCGTTGCCTGGAGAATGAGACAGTGCAGGGCTGTTGCAAACACACAAGATGCTCCATGTGATGAGCTGTGTTTGGTATCTGCATGACATGCTATTGTACCTGTGTTTGCATTATTGTGTCCAGCCTTGCCACGTGCCTGAATCACAGACCAGTATCATAGCTAGAGCACACTTAAGAGTGAGTGGTAGACAAAAAAGAAGACATCATTTGCTGTTCTGTGAAAACTGTGTCTGCCTGAATAGATTCAATCTCAGATGAATTGGGAGGGAGGGCAGGGAAGACCTCCTATTTGTTTTGTCCCCAGGACAAGACACACTGATGGCCCTTTTATAGGTTCCTAAGAGGAGGGAATGACCTGGCTGTATGAGTTTCATCTTTGTTACTGCTGAGGGATCTTTTAGAAAATGCTCCTGCAGACAGGCCACATCTGGAGCCCACAGTCTGCCACTGGGCTGGAGCATTAGACCAGCAACATGGTGAAGATGTTTCATTTTCCATCTGTGCGGCTAGCCGGCTTCCTGGCTGAACACTTACACCTAAGCTGTGCCTGCCAAGAGCACGAATCAGGCAGCCGCTTTATTGACCATATGAAAAACAGCATTGGGGGAGTACAGCAGAGCCTGGCTTGGGTTTTTACTACCAGTAATTACTTGTGCTGTCCCTGTCCTTGAACAGTTCTTGATGTAAATAGCTCTCTCAGGGAGGAGACTCTGGGCCAAGCCAGGGTAAATGCCCACCTGCCTCGTTACAGGCAGACTCTCTGTGTGCTTGGCCAGGGAAAAGACCGGGTGCTTCTCAGTGCTGGGGGAGATGGAGACAGAGACCTCATTGCAGAGCTGGGGTTGGTTAGGGTGCATTCCCAGGGTGGGGGGACATGCCCATCCACTGATTACCTGGCACCTGCTCTCACCCATCCTGGGCATGGATGCACTTACCCACGCCTACCAGATTCTTCTCAGACATTGGTGAAGGAACAATATTTATGAAAACCTGAACTCAGTGCCTTCTTATGCCAGTCCCTACACACATAAACACACATGCCTGCATGCATACACACACACTTCACATACAGATATCTGCTTACTTCCTGGACTGTGAATTCCCAGACAGTAGGGACTACACTTTCTCTTCTGCACCCAGGCCTCGGTGTGATCCCTGATATAACTTAGGTTCAGTACATGTCAGGCAAATGTGAGATGATGGAGAGAAAGCAGGAAATGCCAATCAGGGCCCTTCCCAGCACTGGAGTTCTTTCACCTATTTGCTGATATATCCTTGAGCCTTTGTTTTCTCATCTGCGAAATGAAAATAACAGCATCCACCTGGGGTGATATGATGAGAATTAGCCGCTATTCTTAGCACAAATTGCTAGTAACTGTTTTTATTGCCTTCTCCTTACTTAGTAAGAGGCATGGTCTGAGACTCAGAATTGGCTCCCAGTATTTTCCTGGCCAGGAGGCCTGAAAGATGTC
This sequence comes from Plecturocebus donacophilus, assembly GCA_004027715.1. Taxonomy (NCBI): domain Eukaryota; kingdom Metazoa; phylum Chordata; class Mammalia; order Primates; family Pitheciidae; genus Plecturocebus; species Plecturocebus donacophilus. The sequence continues at coordinate 109,693 of PVKP010000919.1, read as the reverse complement.
ATTGTTGTTCTCTGGGACTCAGTTTCCTCATTGGTAACACAGAGGAGTTAAAGTGATACATGCAGTCCTTTCCAGCCCTGACAGTTTGTGGTTCTAATTAAATCATTGGGTATCCATCAAGCAGGTTCTGAGTCACCAGCCATAGCTCACATAATCCCAAATAGTAGCTAAAGCAAAGGTCAGTTTTATTTGACTTTCAAATTCTTTGCTTATTTTGTGTTAGATTTTGCTTTCCACACTGCATTTTGCTCCGGCAACTATTAAAGGTTGTTTGCATCCCCTGCACATATGACTGGGGACTGAGAAGGGGTACAGCAAGCCCTCCGAGGAATGCTCCCCACCCAGGCATGGTCTGCCCCTGCAAGGGCTGGTGTCTGAATTCCGTGGAGCTGATGGCAGCAAAGGCTGAGTGAATCTGGAAGGGGAACTTCCTCTTCCTTCTGTTTACTATAGAAGGCTTTGTGGAAGAGGGGAAATTTCAGACTGAATGAAACTAGTGACAATGAGGATTAGAACTAAGGGGCAAAAGGACAGGATCTGGAACCTGACTCTGGGTTGAAATCTTGTCGCTCCCATTTAACCACTCCAGTGATAACACCTACGTTAGGATCATTGCAAGGGTAAAGTAAAATACAATGTGCAAGTATCACCTGGCTCTCAGCATTCAGTGCTGCTTCTGATTATGATTACAGTTGGAGGAACACTCTTTAGGGCTGGCCTGGTGTAGAAGCAGAATGGGATTGGGATTCAGATGCCCAGATACTGGGGAGACATGCAGTGTAACTGGGGATGGGGGGAAGTAAAGAAGAGATGGCTGATCACAAGAGGAGACCCTGACTTAGAGCTACAGAGCATGAGTAAAGTGCTGATCCCACAGGAGGAGGGAAGACCAAAGAGGTGATGAGGCCTCAGAGTTGAAAGCCCTGAGATCCATCAACTGAACAGCTTCCTTTTACTATATCTTCAAAGCAATGATGCTAGGTTAAAAAAAGGTTTTAGCCTTTTTTCTTTTTTGGCTATGGAAACTTACGCCAAATGGGTCCTACCTCTGGGCCAGGGTCGACTCTCTGGCTTCAATGGGACCAGAACGCTGCTCCCCAGCTCCCAGGACATCTAGCCCTAAGACTGTATCACTGTTGCTTGGTTGGATGCTGCTTGGTTGGCCCAAAATTACACCTCTCTGGAAGTTAGTTTTCTCTGTCTGACCTCCATGTGTTACAGAAGGGAGGAGAGACTTGCAAGGCCTGCAATTCTTCTCTGCCAGCTTTGTCAGCTCCTCAGGGGCTTGAGCAAGCAGACAAATGAGAGTCCAGGTCCGAAGACTTAGAAGAAAGGGTTTTCTCACCAGGGGCTTGAGCTGACAATTCCTTTCCTCTGGAGAAGCTGGCTGGTCTTGCCTATTTCAGGTACTTCTCGGTGGGTGCCCTCTGCTCTTTTCTCCACCCTCAGCCTGGCAGAGGTGGTAGAGGGGAGGGAGGATGAAATGTGTCTTTCTTCAAAGTTGTTAATGCAGGTGAGATCAATTCTTGTCTCCTGAGCAGGGGCTGCTCTACCTCCCTACCTTCCTCTCCCCGTTTCCTGCCTCAGAAAATTCAGACCAAAGACCCACCCCCGCCTCCACCCTACCCTCCCGACCTTCAACCCCACAAACCCTAGAGAAGGGGAGAGCTTGGGCTTGCAGTTCGGCAATGAGGTTTCTAGATGAATCATTTGCTGTCCCTGGCTCTGCAAAGTGTGGGTAGGGAGGAATGGTACTGACCAGTTGCCCTCCATGTCTGAGAAGGGGTGACCCAGTGGAACTGGGTTTAAATCATAAACAAAATTATGTGTAGGTTTATAAAGTTCACTGTTAGATTATTAAATACAGACTTGGCTACTGAGGTATATATGGACTTTTAACTCTAAACCTTCAAGGCGAGAATAGCATTTAGGTTTGGGAGGGCCAGGGACCTTGTCTCTCAGCCTCTGTCTCCTCATTTATACAAAATAAGGACACTTGCCCCACATATGTGATCCCAAATGAGATCATGTGTGTGTTGGCTTTCTGTCAACCATAAGGTAGGAACAAGTGTCAATTTTCATATTGTTAATAATGGCAGAAGTAATGGCTGTCACATGGAACAGTTTAGAAAGTCACTGGCCTCAAGACAGATGACTGGGCCAGGTCCCTTCTGGTTTTAACATCATCCTGGGGCTCTTCTGCCTTTGTTATCAGTGGAAACAAAGGAGGAGAAATGGGAGTGAATTGAAGGAAAGGCTGTGATAGACCTCTAATCTTCTAGGCGTGGAGATTGTTATTAGAAATGAGGTTGATAACCTAAACACTGAAATGTCCAGGAAGTCAAGGACCCTCCTGCTATTGAGACAGCAGGACACTGTGCTGCTCCTCAGCTCCCTCCCTTCCTTTAAAAGGGAGAGAGGCAGGAAGGGCCACTGCCTTTGACACATGTTCTCAGGTGGCACTGGAAGCTTTCCCCACCCTTGACCCAGAGAGATTGAATTGTGATGTCTGCTCTGGCCCAGGGTGCCTCTCCTTGCCCTGACATTGTTTCCTTACACTAACAGCTGGGCACTGGTGACAGTCCTGGAGAGGTGTGTCTCATCTCTCATAGAGCGCTTGGCCTATGGGATGCACCCTGCACTTTAACATGGAGCACCGTCTTTGAATACTGACATCCCTCTTGCCTGGCGCCTGGATTCTAGCTGTGCTTTCCTGCTTTGGGGTTGGGCCAGTTCACAGTATAATTAGAAACTCAGCACAAGCCTGAGATTACAGATTTTATGTAAAAATGGATACTGTCCCTCAAAGATGAGGTGTTTTATGAGCACATGCTTTGTGTCCTACTCTTTCCAGGGCTCTGGAAGAGACACAGAAATGTGAGACATATTCTCTATCCTCAGAGATCTTATGGGAGAGTTAGAAAGGCAGCATTTAATCTTGTCTTTTGTAACATTATCATTGAAGAAAAACATAATGACACAAGCAAATATATGTTAATAATTAGCATTTATTAAATAAGTGCTAGTTGTGTGTCAGACATTTACACCCATGGCATTTACATGCATACAATTACTGTATAAAGCAGGTAGGTACTGTTATTAGCTCTATTTTATAGATGAGAAAACTGATATCCGAAAAGGTTAAACAAACTTGCCAGTGAGGTATGAAAATGCTTGTTTCCTCACTCTCTATTATCCAAGTGTGGAGTCAGACTTCTGGATTTTAAGCAATCTGATAAATTAAACAAGCAGTATCTCAGAGTAGTTTTAATGTGTACATCTCATATTAGGGGTGAGGTTTAGTATTTTTTGATATGCTTAGAAGTCATTTAAATTTCCTTTTCTGTGATATCTCTTCATATCTATTTTAAAAATAAGAATATTGGGGTCTTTTATTACTTTCAGGAGCAGTTTTTGTCATAATATAAATTACAAGTATTTTCCCATTTGTCTTTTAACTTGCACATGTTGATTTTTGCCATGAAGAAGGAATTTTTATGTAACCAAATTTATTTTTATTTTATGAATTCTGGATTCTAAGTTAGTCAGAAAGGGCTTCTGGTATAGCTTCTAAAAATTAAAGGAATAAAATTGTGTTAAACTTGGGAGATTAGCCACAAAAATCTATTTCTTCACTTTCCAGAAAACCCAGTGAAATGATACAAAAAGAATTTTTTTAAATATAGAAACCCAGAAGTCTCAACTTGTTAAAACTTGGGAGAAGAGAAAGTAGCAGATAATTGATTCTGAAAGATGGAAAGTGGACACAGGAAAGGTAACTGATGTAGTAAAGCTGAAGAGGCTGCAGCACGGATGCAGAAGGGGCTAACGATGGAAAAGGAGCCATTTTTTTTTCTCTTGCAAAGCCCAAGAAAGCTCTGGCCTTAGAAGCACAAATCACCATGGGGCGAGGAGGAGGTAAACTGCAGTGCTAAAATTCAGAGTGTTGGCTTCAAGTCCTTATTTGGGATAGTAAGATTTCCAGCTTCACTGCTCTACCTCATGCAACCCAGTGACTGTAGAGATAATGCAAGGATCAAAAGGAAAATGCTTACAATGAAAACGTAAAGTCCATATACCCGTGAAACAAAATAGGATGCTATTTGGCAATTCAAAAGAAGCAAGAGCTTTTGATTTTTAAAAAATAAGATAGCAGAAAATTTAAAACATAATACAAAGTCTGGAAAATACAGTCAAAGAAATATTATAGAAGATAAAAAGACAAAGGATAAGGAAAAAGGACAGGGGGAAGGTAATAAAATTAAAACATCAGCTGTACATTTCAACTCACAGGAGTTCAAAGAAAAAGGACAGAAAATGGAGGGGAGAAAAACTACCAAAGAGTATAATATAAGAATGCTTTTCTCTGAAGAACAAGAATCCTCAGATTGCACTGCCACCAAGGGTCCAGATCTTTGAGTAAAAAAGATCCACATCAAAAGCATAGTGTTGTGAAATTCTGTAACTTTCAGGGGTTAAAAAAAAAATCTTTAAATCTTCCAAAGGGATACAGTAAGTTACCCTCAAAGGATTAGTAATCAGAGTGGGTATCTTTTTTTTTTTGCGTTTTAGGTTTTGGGGTACATGTGAAGAACATGCAAGATTATTGCATAGGTACATACATGGCAATGTGGTTTGCTGCCTTCCTCCCCATCACCTATATCTGGCATTTCTCCCCATGTTATCCCTCCCAACATCCCCACCCCCAGCTGTCCCTCCCCTAGTTCCCCCCCCACAGACCTCAGTGTGTGATCCTCCACTACCGGTGTCCCTGTGTTCTCATTGTTCAACACCTGCCTATGAGTGAGAACATGTGGTGTTTGATTTTCTGTTCTTGTGTCAGTTTGCTGAGAATGATGGTTTCCAGGTTCATCCATGTCCCTACAAAAGACATGAACTCATCGTTTTTTATGGCTGCATAGTATTCCATGGTGTATGTGTGCCACATTTTCCTTGTCCAGTCTATCATTGATGGGCATTTGGGTTGGTTACAGGTCTTTACTATTGTACACCGGGCTGCAGTGAACATTCATGTGCATGTGTCCTTATAGTAGAACGATCCACAGTCCTTTGGATATATACCCAGTAATGGGATTGCTAGGTCAAATGGAATTTCTATTTCTAGGTCCTTGAGGAATCACCACACTGTCTTCCACAATGGTTGAACTAATTTACACTTCCACCAACAGTGTAAAAGTTTTTCTATTATTTCTCCACATCCTCTCCAGCATCTGTTGTCTCCGGATTTTTTAATGATCGCCATTCTAACTGGCGTGAGATTGTATCTCAGTGTGGTTTTGATTTGCATTTCTCTAATGACAGTGATGATGAGCATTTTTTTCATTTGTTTGTTGGCCTCATATATGTCTTCTTTTGAAAAGTGTCTGTTCATATCCTTTGCCCACTTTTGAATAGGTTTGTTTTTTTCTTATAAATCTGTTTTAGTTCTTTGTAGATTCTGGATATTAGCCCTTTGTCAGATGGGTAGATTATAAAAAATTTTTCCCATTCTGTTGGTTGCTGGTTCACTCTAATGATGGTTTCTTTTGCTGTGAAGAAGCTCTGGAGTTTAGTTAGATCCCATTTGTCTGTTTTGGCTTTTGTTGCCAATGCTTTTGGTGTTTTAGTCATGAAGTCCTTGCCTATGCCTATGTCTCGAATGGTTTTGCCTAGGTTTTCTTCTAGGGTTTTTATGGTGTTAGGTCTTATGTTTAAGTCTTTAATCCATGTGGAGTTAATTTTAGTGTAAGGTGTCAAGAAGGGGTCCAGTTTCTGGTTTCTGCACATGGCTAGCCAGTTCAGTGTTGACTTATAGAAGCTAATAAACAAATACTTTGAAAATTCTGATAGAAAAATGAATTTCAGCCAAGAATTCCATGCCACAAATTGTTATTCAAGGGCAAAGACAAAAAAAATTTTTAAGAGTGCAGTAATTTCAGTGGCTTTGGGGGCATTTTTTGCTGAAGAACCACTAGAGGATGTGCTCCTGCAAAATTAGGAGAAAACTAAGAAAAAATAGCTATAGGTCAGCAGTGGAGGGAGATCTCAAGCCTGGAAAACAGCCAGATGATATTTGACCAAGGGGACAGAGGGCCCCAGAAATGATGTCCTCGGGGGAAACATGGAACTAATGTTTTTAGAAACATGGAAAATATTTTTGGGGGCACATGATAGAGGTATTTGAACATGTGAAATAAATTAGTGATAGGTTTGTGGACAAAAAGGCAAATAAAAGAAAGATAGAAGGAAGGTTAACTTCAGGGAAAAGAAAGGATTATATTAAAGGTGGAAAAAAAAAAAAAGTTTGCCCAAGCATTGCTAATGAATAGCAGCCAAAATTCAAAGCCAAGGCTGTCTGATCCCAAGTTGGTGCCTTAGAATCTTAGAAGAAAGCTCTGCTACAGAGAAATTCTACAATCTTAGTAAGCCACTGTCTCTCTCTGGGCCTCAGTATCCTCACCTACATAGCGATTGATCTATAGAAAAGTACAAACCAAGCCAGGCGTGGTGGCTCAGACCTGTAATCCCAGTGCTTTAGGAGGCTGAGGTGAGAGGATTGCTCAAGGTTAGGAGTTCAAGATCAACTTGGGCAAAATAATGAGACCCCTGCCTCTACCAAAAGAATAAAAAGAAACTAAAAAGTACAAATCATAAATGAAAAGAGAAAAATATGATTGTTAAAGTGAAAAACTTTGAGATAACAAAAGACCATAAAAATGATTAAAAGACAAGCTATGGGCCAAGACAATGGTTAGCAAACTATAACCTGAGCCAGTCCTGGCCTACTGCCTACTTATGTAAATGAAGTTCTGCTGGAACACATCCATGCCCATTTGTTTACATTTTGTCTGTTTGTGTGCTACAGTGGCAGAATTGAGTAGCCTGCAAAGCCAAAAATATTTACTATCTGGCCTTTTACAGAAATGGCTTGCCAACTGCTGGATTAGGAAAAGATTTTTTCCACAGATGTAAATAGCAACAAATTAAGACCTAAAATATATAGAGAGAGATGACAAATCCATAAGAAAAAGACAAAGAGAATACAGGGGTAAGATGGGAAGAAAGGCAGCAGATTGTGGCACCGTTGAAACCCACACAGAGCACCTCTGAAGGAGTCAGCAAGTTCTTGGACCCTGGTGTGCTATATACCCGAGCCTCGGGCCTCACACTCCTGGCCAGATGAGCCCAGAGGAGAGGGTGAGGCTTGCTTGGACACCCCATATCTGCAGCAGGGAATGTGGCAGAAACTTGTGAGTTGTGTCAGGCAGTGAAGTATCTGCTCCCTATACCAAAGAAGACAGCAGCATTTCATTCCTTGCTCAGTGCTTCCGTAAGCCTCTCAGTGTGTTTGTCATTCCTGGTGGCCTCCTGACCATGTACAGGAAGAGAGTATAATTGTTGCAACCATTACATATAAAAAGATGTCTTGTGAACACCATCTTTGGTGGCTCATCACTTCCTGGCTTGCGTGGTGGTTCGTCCTTTCCTCACTTGGCTGATTTTCAAGGGGCAGTGGCGGGACAGAGGATTCTTCCTGAGATGGGAGGGGGATCTGAGACCATCATCCCCGGCTCTTGCTGTCCCAGCCAATTTAACTGAATCCCTGGGAGTTGCCACTGATCAGTGGCTGAGGCTTTGGTAGCTGGTCAGGAGGAAGGCAAAAGCAGCTTGGGTTGGTAGGCTCATACCTAGGTTCAAATTCTAGCCGGGCCTACCATTGCTAGCCAAACACCTTGGTGCCTCAGCATCCACGCTCATAAAATAAATAATTGTAACCCAGCTGCCAGCTGTACCCATCTGCTTAACTAGCTTTTTTATGAATCATGTTTTCTTTACTCCAGGAAAAAGTCATGGGTAGAATGTGGTCCATTGGTGAAACATTTTTGAAATGTCACTGAAAATTGGAGATGGGGCAGGATTGGGGGTTGGGGGTTGAGGGCTCATAGGAACAGGCAGGTCCTGCCAGTGGTGGGCAGCAAAGCTCTTCTGCCACCTTCCGTCCAGCTTCTCTGGTTCCCTCTGTTCTTCTTAGCTTATGCTGAGTGGCCGTGCTTGCTGACTGGGGATCCACCCACCTGGGCCTGAGAGATTCCACTCCTGCTCCAAAGGTGGCTTCTCAAAGCTCCTCCTCGGCAGACTGGGGCTCTCTCTTGGCCCTTCTCGTACTCATGCTACAAAGGTATTCCTCTGCCAGTCTTTCGCTGAACAGGTCTGTGTCCACACTGTGCCCAGGTTTGACCAAATACAGCTCTTTTGGCCTGGCATAGGACTGCCCCTCTTGAATCAGTGACACACGAGGGCCACATTCTCAGTACAAGGAAGGCAGAACTTTCAATCCAGGGTGGGGAGATGCAGACACGTATTTATTGAGCATTGGGGATGCCATGTGCTTTATGTACATGATGTCTCATTTACCACACATGCCTACTCCACGGAGCCTATTGTTCTCTTTACAGTGGGTACAAGAAGGGAGCAAAGAGAGATTTACCTGGGGAGGGGAGGTCCAAAATACAGGGGCAGAGAATGTGACCCTGCTGGAGAAATACAGGGACCGAGAGTGTGAGGTAGAAACTCAGCTGGAGAAATACGCTTACTTTATATGGGTCTGTTGCACAGTAGGCTGGGAGATGACAATGGTGAAAAGGAAAGAGTCTCATTTTCAAATAAAGGTGGGGAGTCCTGGTTCTCTACTCTTAGTATCAAAGAGGAAGGGGCAGCTGCCCGTGGCCTCCATAGGGGAATGCAGGCTAGATGGCAGGCAGGTGCGGCAGCCCTCAGGCTCTGGTGGCGACAAGCCTGGGTTCGGCCTCTTACCGTGTACAGTCTTGCCCCCAGCTTCCTCCTTTCCGTAATGGGATTACAATAGTGGCTACCCATAGGGTGGTTGTACAAGTTCATGGAAATAATGTATGTGAAGTGTTTACAACAGAACCAAGTGCCAGGAGAGCCCAGCATAGCAGCCACTATCATTATCAGGTGACATGGGGCTCCCCTCCCTCCGTGATTCTTGTATATAAAGGCTCATTTCTCTGCCATTTTGATGGCTCTGTGCCTTCTTCTCTGCCTTTTCTCTTTTACCTTCTCTTCATCTGGTTATGCTCTATCTATTCTTCTCTTAGGGCCTTTGTCCTTCTCGGATGCCCTGTTCCCTTGGACCACGAGCCCACTTCTTCTGCTTTCTCTAGACCCTTTGGGTCTTGGGGATCTCCCACGGGGTGAGCTATGGGAGGCACCAGCCCACTGTGGTCAGAACCAATCCTCCTCCCCAACCAAGAAAGCCAAGATGGGCATACGTGCTTCAGGTCTGTGGGCTGGGTAGCTTATAGGCATGGAATGGGAAAGCTACACTGTCCAGATCCTTAACTGCTTTCAACCTCTAGGTCAACTGAAATACTAAAGGTTACTCCTTGAGTGAACATACCAGCCTTCCCATTCTATATTGAATTTAGGATTGACTTTTGCCATTTGTGTATATTGACAGAAGAGGAGAAAAGCAATCCACAAACTGTCAATTCATATACCTACAGTGATAGCATGTGAAAAAATAAGAGTAAAGGAAGGAGAGATGGTACAATTGCTTGATATGCACCACAAGTCCCCTAATTTTGCATTATCTGCTTATGAATATTAGAATGCCACTTTCCCAGATGCATTGATGTGGATTGCCGTACCAGGAACAAGGATTGCCGGGCATGTGTGGCTGATGGAAGCAGAAGAGGAGCCTTGGACATATTGCCCTTGGCAAACTGCATGGCCAGGCTCCACATGGGGACTGGGCTCCACGAGGGAGGAGCCAGTAGTCCCCAAGCCCTGGCCACGAGCCAGAAGGATACAACCTCCCACACCCACCATGGCAGTGAGTGGCAATAGCATGAATGTACAGTCTGCTGGGGTCAGACTAGATTTTGTATGAATGTGCAGTTTGAGAGACAAATTACTTGTGTTGCTGCCTTGAAAAGAAGAGCACCTCAGTGTGTAATCTGGGATTGAAATCAATGCATCCCATCTCTCCATTTGGCAAGAGCATGTTGCAGGCCTGCCAGAAAGATAAATGAATACTCCTGATGGGGAAGCTGAACTCTCAACCCCCAGGCCTGGAGCCCAGTCCCCCTGCAGGAGGCAGCATGGGGTCTGGATTACCAACACTGGTCACAGTTTATCATAATCCTCAGGGGAGTTCAGTTCCTGTCCTGGCATAAGCTCAGAGCCTGGCATAAGCAGGTATCCTGCCCATGTTTCTTGGGTCCAGCAGGAAGACCCTCTTTGCTCTCAGGTGCTCAGCTCTCTCCAGGGTTCTGGTGACCCTCCCAGGGAAGCTTCCGCAGTGAAGAAGCATGAATTTCTTCTCTTCTCAAGCCCTGGAGCCTGTGGGTTCCCAGACCTAGTGGCAAAGTTAGGATATCAGCAGACTTGGGTTCTGGTCACACACTGACTCAGTAAATCATCCGCAAAGGACCCCTCTAAATCTGAAATTCAACTTTGAAAGAGGAGTAATAATAGTTTCAATTTCACAGGCATGTGGTTGATAGTTGAAAGATGAGGTATGTAAAATGCTTAGCATCAGCCTGCTCAGTAGATGGCTGTGCATTGCAGTTTCACCCAAGGCCACAGTTGGGCAGGTGATGATTCATCAAAAGACAGTACTTCTAAGATAGACTTGGATAAAATTCTGCCTCCTCCTTCCCTGCACAGACCTCTATACAGGCTGTTCTCTGAAAGCTTTAGAAATAGCAGATCCTCTGAATGAGGAAAATAGACTGAGTAGAAAGGAAGAAAAATGCCCTCTCCCCAAGTCCTGGTAACCAAGGAAACCAAGAGAAGTTCAAAGCCTTGATTGACGGTGGCAAGGGTGACATTAGCCAGTGCCCCCAGTAAAACGAGGACTGGGTTACCAGGTGGGAATTTAAGTGTCTTTCCTTCTCATGCTGCTAGTTTCTTTGGGAGAAAGATATCACTTCCTACTAGGTTTCATTGGGAGCACCTATCCCCTGCTAGGCTTGAACCTGAACTCCCTCCCCCACACAATCAGTCAGGGTCCAGTTAGGAAAACAGAAACTATACTAATTTTTTTTAATTTATTTTAATTTAGGTGCATACTATATCTGGCACTTCTCCCCATGTTATCCCTCTCCACCCTCCCCTCCCTCCCCATCCCCAGCTGTCTCTCCCCTACCCACACCAACTGCCCCCAGTGTGTGATACTCCTCTCCCTGAGTCCACATGTTCTCATTGTTCAACACCCACCTATGAGTGAGAACACATGGTGCTTGGCTTTCTGTTCTTGTGTCAGTTTGCTGAGAATGATGGTTTCCAGATTCATCCAAGTCTCTACAAAGGACATGAATGATCTCATCATTTTTTATGGCTGCGTAGTATTCCATGGTGTATATGTACCACATTTTCTTTGTCCAGTCTATCATTGATGGGCATTTGGGTTGGTTCCAGGTCTTTGCTATTGTATACAGGGCTACAATGAACATACATGTGCATGTGTCTTTATAGTAGAACAATTTATAGTTCTTTGGGTATATACCCAGTAACGGGATTGCTGGGTCAAATGGAATTTCTATTCCTAGTTCCTTGAGAAATCGCCACACTGTCTTCCACAATGGTTGAACTAATTTACACTCCCACCAACTGTGTAAGAGTGTTCCTACTTCTCCACATCCTCTCCAGCATCTGTTGTCTCCAGATTTTTTAATTATCACCATTCTAACTGGCGTGAGATGATATCTCAGTGTGATTTTGATTTGCATTTCTCTAAAGACCAGTGATGATGAGCATTTTTTCATGTTTGTTGGCCTCATATATGTCTTCTTTTGAAAAGTGTCTGTTCATATCCTTCACCCACTTTTGAATGGGGTTTTTTTCTTGTGTATCTGCTTTAGTTCTTTGTAGATTCTGGATATTAGCCCTTTGTCAGATGGGTAGATTCCAAAAATTTTTTCCCATTCTGTTGGTTGCCGATTTGCTCTAATGATGGTTTCTTTTGCTGTACAGAAGCTCTCAAGTTTAATTAGATCCCATTTGTCTATCTTGGCTTTTATTGCCATTGCTTTTGGTGTTTTAGTCATGAAGTCCTTGCCTATGCCTATGTCCTGGATGGTGTTGCCTACATTTTCTTCTAGTGTTTTTATGGTGTTAGGTTTTATGTTTAAATATTTGATCCATCTGGAGTTAATTTTAGAGTAAGGTGACAGGTAGGGGCCCAATTTTTGCTTTCTGCAGATGGCTAGCCAGTTTTCCCAACACCATTTGTTAAACATGGAGTCCTTTCCCCATTGCTTGTTTTTGCCAGGTTTGTCAAAGATCAGATGGTTGTAGATGTGTGGTGTTTATTCTGTGGTCTCTGTTCTGTTCCATTGGTCTATGTCTGTTTTGGTACCAATACCATGCTGTTTTGATTACTGTAGCCTTGTAGTATAGTTTGAAGTCCGGCAGTGTGATGCCTCCCAGCTTGGTACTTTTTGCTTAAGATTGTCTTTGCTCTGCAGGGTCTTTTGTGATTCCATATGAAGCTTAAAGTGGTTTTTTCCAGTTCTGTGAAGAAGGACATTGGTAGCTTGCTGGGGATAGTGTTGAATCTATAGATTACTTTGGGCAGTACAGCCATTTTCATGATATTGATTCTTCCTAACCATGAGCATAGAATGTTTCTCCATCTGTTTGTGTCCTCTCTTGTTTCGTTGAGCAGTGGTTTGTAGTTCTCCTTGAAGAGGTCCTTTACATACTTTGTTAGTTGTATTCCTAGGTATTTTATTCTCTTTGTAGCAATTGTGAATGGGAGTTCACTCTTGATTTGGCTCTCTGTTTGTCTGTTATTGGTATACAGAAATGCTTGTGATTTCTGCACATTGATTTTGTATCCTGAGACTTTGCTGAAGTTGCTTATCAGTTTGATAAGATTTTGGGCTGAGACAATGGGGTCTTCTAGATATACAATCATGCCATCTGCAAATAGAGACAGTTTGACTTCCTCCTTTCCTAATTGAATACCCTTTATTTCTTTTTCTTGCCTGATTGCTCTGGTGAGAACTTCCAATACTATACTGAATAGGAGTGGTGAGAGAGGGCATCCTTGTCTAGTGCCTGATTTCAAAGGCAATTCTTCCAGCTTTTGCCCATTCAGTATGATATTGGCTGTAGGTTTGTCATATATAGCTTTTATCATTTTATGATACATTCTGTCAATACCTAGTTTATTGAGAGTTTTTAGCATGAAGAGCTGTTGAATTTTATCAAAGGCCTTTTCTGCATCTATTGAGATAATCATGTGATGTATTACATTTATGGATTTGAGTATGTTAAACCAGTCTTACATCCCCAGGATGAAGCCTACTTGGTCATGATGGATAAGCTTCTTGATGTGCTGTTGCAATCTGTTTGCCAGTATTTTATTGAAGATTTTTGCATTGATTTTCATCATGGATACTGGCCTGAAGTTTTCTTTTTTAGTTGAGTCTCTGCCTGGTTTTGGTATCAGGATGATGTTGGTCTCATAAAAAGAGTGAGGGAGGATTCCCTCCTTTTGTATTGTTTGATTCAGTTTCAGAAGGAATGGAAACAGCTCCTCTTTGTATGTCTGGTAGAATTCGGCTGTGAACCCATCTGGACCTGGACTTTTTTGGTTGGTAGGCTATTGATTGCTGCCTCTACTTCAACCCTTGTTACTGGTCTGTTGAGGATTTCAACTTCCTCCTGGTTTAGTCTTGGTAGAGTACAAGTGTCTAGGAATATATCCATTTCTTCCTGGTTTATGTGAGTAGAGCTTTTTGTAGTAGTCTCTGATGGTAGTTTGTATTTCTGTGGGATCAGTGATTATATCCCCTTTATTGTTTTTTATTGCATCTATTTGATTCTTCTCCCTTTTCTTTTTTATTAATCTGGCTAGCAGTCTATTTTGTTGATCTTTTCAAAATACCAGCTCCTGGATTTATTGATTTTTTTAAGAATTTTTTGTGTGTCTCTATCTATCTCCTTCAGTTCTGCTCTGATCTTAGTTATTTCTTGTCTTCTGCTAGCGTTTGAGTTTTTTTTTTTTTATCTTGCTCCTCTAGCTCTTTCAATTTTGATGATAGGGTGTTGATTTTAGATCTTTCCCCTCTTCTGTGGTGGGCATATATTGTTATAAATTTCCTCTTGACACTGCTTTAAAGGTGTCCCAGAGATTCTGGTAAGTTGTGTCTTCATTCTGGTTGGTTTCAAAGAACATCTTTATTTCTGCCTTCGTTTCATCGTTTATCCAGTTGACACTCAGAAGCAAGTTGTTCAGTTTCCAAGTGGTTGTGCAGGTTTGAGTGTGTTTCTTGATCCTGAGTTCTAGTCTGATTGTGCTGTGGTCTGATAGACTGCTTGTTATGATTTCTATTCTTTTGCATTTGCTGAGGAGTAATTTGCTTCCAATGATGTGGTCAATTTTAGAGTAAGTGCAATGTGGTGCTGAGAAAAATGTATATTCTGTGGATTTGGGGTGGAGGGTTCTGTATATGTCTATTAGGTCCGCTTGGTCCAGCTCTGCATTCAAGTCCTGGATATCCTTGTTAATTTTCTGTCTCGTTGATCTAATATTGACAGTGGAGTGTTGAAGTCTCCCACTATTATTGTGTGGGAGTCTAAATCTCATTTTAGGTCATTAAGAACTTGCTTTATGTATCTTGGTGCTCCTGTGTTGGGGCGTATATATTTAGGAGTTAGCTCTTCCTGTTGGATTGATCCTTTTACCATTACGTAGTGTCCTTGTCTCTTTTGATCTTTGTTGGTTTGAAGTCCATTTTATCAGAGACTAGGATTGCGACCCCCTACTTTTTTTTGTTCTCCATTTGCTTGGTAAATCTTCCATCCCTTCATTTTGAGTCTATGTGTGTCTTTGTATGTGAGATGGGTTTCCTGAATACAGCACACCGACGGGTTCTGACTTTTTGTCCAGTTTACCATTCTGTGTCTTTTGATTAGGGCATTTAGGCCATTTACATTCAATGTTACTAATGTTATGTGTGAATTTGATTCTGCCATTTTGTTACTGGCTGGTTTTTTTTTTCCCATTAGTGGACTCATTTTCTTCATTGCATTTT
Source organism: Plecturocebus donacophilus (assembly GCA_004027715.1). Taxonomy (NCBI): domain Eukaryota; kingdom Metazoa; phylum Chordata; class Mammalia; order Primates; family Pitheciidae; genus Plecturocebus; species Plecturocebus donacophilus. The sequence goes on along the minus strand of PVKP010000919.1, from coordinate 94,622 downwards.
TCGTCTTTGCCAACTGGTTTGCTTTTGCAGTGACTGGTACTTGTTCCTTTCCGTGGTTAGTGTTTCTTTCAGGAACTCTTGTAGGGCAGGTCTGGTGGTGACAAAATCTCTCAATAATTGCTTGTCTATAAAGGATTTTATTTCTGCTTCACTTACGAAGCTTAGTTTGGCTGGATGTGAGATTCTGGGTTGAAAGTTCTTTTCTTTAAAGATGTTAAATATTGGCCCCCACTTTCTTCTGGCTTGTAGGGTTTCTGCCAAGAGATCTGCTGTGAGTCTGATTGGCTTCCCTCTGTGGGTGACCTGACCTTTCTCTCTGGCTGCCCTTAGCATTTTTTCCTTCATTTCAACCTTGGTGAATCTGACAATTATGTGCCTTGGGGTTGCTCTTCTTGAGGAATATCTCTGTGGAGTTCTCTGTATTTCTTGAATTTGAAATTTGGACTGCCTTGCTAGGTTTGGGAAGTTCTCCTGGATAATATGCTGGAGTGTGTTTTCCAGCTTGGATTCATTCTCCCCATCATATTCAGGTATACCGATCAAGCGTAGATTAGGTCTTTTCACATAATCCCATATTTTTTGGAGGCTTTGTTCATTTCTTTTCACTCTTTTTTCTCTGTCTTGCCTTCTCTTTTTATTTCATTGAGTTGATCTTCAGTCTCTGATATCCTTTCTTCTGCTTGATCGATTCAGCTATTAAAACTTGTGTTTGCTTCACATAGTTCTTGTGCTGTGTTTTTCAACTCCATCAAGTTGTTTATGTTCTTCTCTAAGCTGGTTATTCTAGTTAGCATTTTGTTTAACCTTTTTTCAAGGTTTTTGGTTTCTTTGCATTGAGTTAGAAGGTGTTCCTTTAGCTCAGAAAAGTTTATTATCCACTTTCTGAAGCCTGTTTCTGTCAATTCATCACACTCCTCGGTCAAGTTGTGATCCCTTGAAGGAGAAGAGGTGTTCTGGTCTTTGATGGTTTCATCTTTTTTTGTGCTGTTTTTTTCCCATCTTTGTGGATTTACCTGGCTGTGGTGTCAGGGAGCTGCTTGATGAAGTCACTTGTCTGCTTGTGGAGGCATTACTGGGTTTCTAGGGACTCCTTCAGGTTACTAGGGAAGCTTCCTGTGTCTTTTTTGTTTATAGTGGGAGATTAGGCCCACCTCTTCTGCTGACCTGTAGGCGCTGCTGTGTTGTCAAGAATGCCATCCTGTTGCTACGTAAGCTTCCTGTGTTTTTTGTTAAAACTTGTAGCCCAGTGCCACCCCTCTAGTGGTGGGTTGTGTCCTTCCTCCACTGGGCTGGATCATTCAGGTTCATCTCAGACTGTGACACTGGCTGCACAACCCACTAGAGTCAGAGCTTCAGCCCTCTGGGGTGTGGGGGAGGGTAGGGACCCACCCCGCTGCACCCAGCTGGTGTCTCCCCCTTTCATCTTCCTCTCTCTCCGGTCATGGGGTAGGGGCCCACCCAGCTGCTCCTGCTTACAACTCCCTCTCTCTCCGGATGGGGGGAGGGGACCATAGCTCAGTCCATAGGCTCTTATTCAACTCCGCGCTTGTAATTCCTGGCGCTTGACTGGCAGAGATCCCCTGTTCTGTGTATTGCTGAGGCTTTGGGGGAAGTGCTGTATCTGGACTGGAGTGCCAGAGGGGGGGCCTCCGACTCGCCAGCCAGATGCACTTTCTGGGTGAAGCAGCACCCCTCCCTGCCACGGTCTGCCCTGAGTGAGCTTTGCTCACCATCAGACCAGACCCGTTGAAATGCACCTGGTACCTCGGTTGGAGCTCGGAGATCTCTGAATTTCTGTGTCTCTCTCACTGGGTGTTGTGCACTGGAGTTGTGTCTAATTGGCCACCTTGGATCTCTCAAACTATACTAATTTTTTAAGAGAGAATTTAAATCATGGAGTTGGAGTTGAAAGACTAAAAGAGCAAAAAGGAGATTCTGAGGACACCTAGGGATTAATAATGGAAATAAACAGTGTTCTCTGCCAGGGCTATGGACACAAAAGGGCAGTATTACCCAAACCTAGGAGGCTGGAGGAGGGGGTCCCAGCTTTGGTGAGTGGGTGGTCCATGCAGCCCTCTGAGAAGGGGATGTTGCATATCTTGTGCAGGGATCTCTGAGGAAGAGGCACATGTAGCTACTCCCCAGACCTCTGGGCAGGGAGCTTGGCTTGACAGGTGTCCCAGGGAATGGGGAAAGCTATGGAGTTGTGCCCTGACTGCCCAGGTGCACAGCTGGGAGCTGGAGAAGCTTGTGCAGGGAGAAGTTGCTGGAGAGTGGGGCTAAAACTGACCACTGCTGCTGGAGCTATACTAGAGCTGAAAGCAAGCCCTGTCTCTCCTTCTATCAGTCTCCTGCCAGAGCTGCCATTGGTAGACCCTAACAGGAAACCAGCTGGCAAGGGAGTCTGGGAAACTGATTAGCCAGTGCCCAGCACCAGAGTGGAGTATGGAGGGTAGACTTGGAGCTACTTGGCAATCCTTAAAGAGTGGATGCATACATGCACATAGCCTGGGGCTCACTGTCTCATTTCATCCTTTGACACTTCTCTTGTAAAGCACATTTCCAAGTTATAATAGACAAAGGGAGAAGTTAATTGACTTGCCCAAGTCACTCAGTCTGTCATTCCCCACACAGCCACTGAATGTTTTCTGTCTGACAAGCGCCCTTCTAGTTTTGGGGCCACAAAAATGAACAAAGCAGAGTTTATTCTAGCAAGGAAATTTGTCTTATGAATAAGGAGGGAGGGACAATGGGAGAGAATTCAGACACACAAAAAGATGAATATATTGACAGTCTCAGGTGCTAAAATTAAATACTGAACAAAGCGGAAGTACACTAGGTGTTAATGAGAGGTAGGTTAGAAATGGTCCGGGTCCTAAGGGACTGATGTCAGTACTGCATACCAAGAACTCAAGTGAATGACCAGTGACCATTCTGAGTCACCATCACATCTGTAAACTAGCGGCAATGCTCTCACTAGTGGAAAAGTTCCTCATGAAAGTACATTCAACAGAGCACCTCCCAGAGCTGCTGTCATGACTAAGCTGGAGAAAGGACTTGAGCAGTTGGTGGCAGCTGCTCAGGAAATCTCCGCTGCCCCCACTCATTAGGACAGTGGCGTCAGGGCCTGGTGGCCCCATCCATGGCTAAGAATAGAGCAGTGCCAACTCCCATCAACCATCAGTCTCAGCATTCTAAAGAGAGGTTGGATTGCTCTAGAACACCCTCTGAACCACGGTCCAGACTCCAAGGAGAAGCAAACACTGTATGGGCGCTGTCCCCATCCCCCTCTTCCCTTTCCCATTCTCAGTTGGTCCTTCTGTAAAATGCAGCTGTTTCCCAGATCAGCTCAGGCTGGGAAAGCTGTTGGATCATCAGCTTCTGAGAGGAAGAATCTTAGCTTTCTTTAAATGTGGACCAACCATCTCATACATTTCATTCATTGCTCTGTATTCAGTAGGCACTGCATAAAGAATGTTAGAATGGCTGATCAGAGCTGTTTCCTTGTGGAATGAAGTTTTGGAGAGAATGTCATCTCTCCATAAGAAAGGACCTGAGGCTTAAAACCTCAGTAAAAAATTTAGCTTTGGCCAAAGAATGGATGTAGAGAGTTGTGAAGTCCTGTGAAATCCATCACCACACAGAGGTTTTCCCCAGGGGGCCTAAGACTAGGGACTGCCCAGCTCCAGGGGGATTCCCTGGGAATTGTGGACTGCAGACCCCTCCCTGGCTGAGAGCTTCTTCCCCACCTGGGGGACAGGCCCTGGGCATATGCCCTGCAGACGGTGGGGGGTGGCTCAGGCAACACAGATAGGAATACTGCCCACTCCTACCACCGCTCAGCTGTTTTTGGCTTCAGATCCAGTGCCTCAGGATACCCGTCAGTCACTAAGGGAAAAAACCAGAGGAAGAGAGGGCTGAGAGTAGCTGGTAGAAGAGGGCTATGTGTATAGCTGGTACACTGGCACCGAGAAGGGGCATCTTGTTTGCTGAGCACACACGTGTGTGTGTGTCCTTTAAACACAAATATGAAATACATCCTATGTGGCAATCTTACCCCATGTCCCCTGTGTGTCTTTACTGGCATGATCTTCATTCTAGGCTTAGGGCACTGGCTCTCAAATAGAGGTGGAGGTTGAGGGGGAAGGAGGGATACAAGGGGCGTGGTGGCTAGATGTGTATTTGGAAAAGTTCCTCAGGTGATTCTGTCCTTCTTCCTGGTTGGCAAGTGCTGCTGGATGTGGGGAAGGCAGGGGCTCTAGGCTTGCCCATTGTGCACTGTCAGAGTGAAGGGGCAAAGACAGAGAGGACTACTGAGGGCTGCCCAGTGGGGCCACATGCTTCAAGGAGCTTTTCATGGAAGTAGGAAGAGGTTCAAAGCTCCAGTCTGTAAGACTTGTTCTCCTTTGAGGGATCAGAGTAGAACCTTCTGGGAGTGGAGACATAGGCAGGCAAGCAGGCTGCTGAAACTGCCTCTGGAAGGGCTAAGGGAAGGCTTGTGGTTTACACATGGATGGGGGACATCAGCAGCCAAAGCCCCATAGGATTTAGTAGCATGTGTTTCCCAAGGATACCCACAGGGCTGCAAATGCCCCTCAGGGACCTGGTGCTGGTGAGGCCACAGGTCGAGGTTCAGCGTTTGTGGATCATCTTTGTTTCTCTTGCATCAGGAATTGGTGTGTATGTCTAGAAGCAGACCCTGTTGTGTTTTATCTGCCTCCTGCTCTGCTTCCCTGGGCCATCCCCTCCATATCTGTCACTAGTGATAGTTACGGTCTTCTACCTGGCCCCTCTCATCAGTTGCTCCTCTCACTCACCCAAGTCGGGTTCTGATTCCTACTGGCCTGACTGGCTACTTCACCCACGCTGAAGAAGAACTAGTGGGAATATTCAGGCTTGGAGCTGGGACCAGAAGGAAAAGCAGTATTGATTTATAAATATGAAGGGAGGGGGGCTTCTCCCAAATGTTATGTCATTGCAACTCTACAAGAAGTAGTAGTAGGAATTTTGTACAGAAGACAACTAAGGTTTTGAAAGATCAAGTCATTTCCTCCGGTCTGAAACCGGCACCCCGTGGGTGTGGGTACTTGCATCCACTGTCCTGTCAGTGTCTGTGCTGGCCTGAGCTGCGTGAGGGTGAATACTGAAGCAGAAGGGAAAACAGCTGGTGGAGGCCTGAGAGCACAGGGCAGGGCTGTGGACAGGGCCTCCCTGAGGGGAGGGAGGGAGGAGGAAGTGGCGAAGCAGACCTTGTGTTCTAGTTTGAGGGCTGCCATACAAACAACCACAGACTTGGTGGCTTAAAACAGAAATTGCTTCTCACAGTTCTGGAGGCCAGAAGTCTGCAATAAAGTTGTCTACTGCATTGGTTCCTTCTGGGAATTTGGTGTAGGGTCCATTCCAGGCCCGTCTGAGCTGCTGGGTGCTGTCAGCAATCCTATGGAACTCCAGTATCCCCCCCCATCTCCCCACAGCCCTGCTTTTTGTTCTGCCTTCTCCCCTGGCTCTCGTAACAACATTCATCACTGGTCTAGAGTCCACTCTAATGATCTCATGCTGAGATCCTCACCTTACTTATATCTGCACAGAACCTCATTCAAAATAAGGCCACCTTCTGAGGTTCTGGGTGGACATGTCTTTTGAGGGTCATAATTCAATCAACTATACCTAGGGAGCACAAAACAAGGAGAAGGTGACAAATGTGGCCCCTAGTGAAATGCCAGAGGACAGAAACTCCTGCACAGTAATGCCATCTCTTCCCTGAGTAGCAACCCAGGGGCATATCTTATTCACTGGGTGGCACTGAGAACAAAAGATACTCATCTGTCTTGAGTTTGAACCTTCCCAAAGACAGAACAACAGGAGAGTCTGTGGGAGTCTTTCAGGCCCGAAGTTTGTCTGTCAAAAGAAGGTATGTCCAATCCACCTACTGCCCATGCCCACCAGTCTGGGGGGAGCCCTTAAGAATGAATAAGATGATGCCAGTCTTCATGGGATGTCACTGATGGGTCAGACAAGTCATTCTTGATTAATGCCAGAAGAAAGTGCAGATGCTGCATGGTGGTGGGAGGGGCCTGCCTGTTAGCAGTGAACTGAGAGCCAGTGGACCAGGTCCCCTGAGAACAGAACAGCTCTAGCCTCTAGGGTTTTCCTGGGTAAAGGCCACTGGGACATCTGTGCATTCCTACTCCTCCTCCCTAGGGCTGTGCCCAGAGGTCACAAGTGGCCAACAGGGTAACCTCAGCATCCCCCAGGGAGGCAGGACTTTCCAATAAGTCAAACAGTTGCGCTCATGTGCTGCCAGCTCCTATTTTTCACATTAATCAATGAATCAGTCTGGGTTTCACCCTAAGTCATTGGTCCATCATGCCAAGTTAAAGGACCACACAGCCTAATGCATATAGAGCATTCCATCTTCAGATGCTCTGGGAATCTTGGCTTCTTCGCCTCTCTCCTTCCCTTGGCCAGATACGCTACTTCCTAGTGTTGCCCCTGAATTCTTTAGAGAAGTTGCCAGCCGACAAAGACTGAGAAACACTAGTGGAGGTCACCAACATATACTGAGAGAAACTATCCTTCGTCCCCCTAGAAGAATGACTTTAGACATGGTGTGGGTGGGGACTCAGGGTGCCTGGGTTTGGCTCACAACTCCACTGCTTTGTCTTCTTGTCACTTTTTCCAAACTCAGTTCCATGATTTGAGAAATGAGGATAACCGTGTACCCACCTGCTGGGGTTTCTGTAAGGATGGTACAGGTCCAAACTTTAACACAGTGCCTGGCACATCAGAGCTCTCGATCAGCCTCCACTCCTCCCACCACAAAGACACTGTTCTTCCCTGGCCGGCGTTTTTGCTTTTGTGTCATGGCATGGGCTGTTCCCTGTTTGGAACACCCTCGCCCGACTCCTTTACCTTTTGTACCTAATTCTAGCTCATCCTTCTAGAATCATCTCAAGGGTCACCCCCACACAGAGTAATACATAATACATTTACTGAGCAACTATTAAATGTCAGGCATTCTCCTTAAGGCCCTACTTACATTATCCGACTTAATCCTCAGTCTGTGAAATCAGTTGTATTCTGTGATAAAACTGAGGCTTGGGGAACACGATCCAAGTCTGCCTGACTTTCAAAGCTTGTGCACATGCTGTCACCCCATGCTGACTCCACAGGCTCCCATCCTCGCCCTCCCACATTAGGTCTACTTAGCAATTTGTGCTTAAGCTGTGAGTACACTGTTCTATTTCCCGAGCCTGGCATCCCTGGAGACAGCATTGTGCTTCCTTCTCTCCAGCCTAAGGTCAGGGCAGCACACAGCCTTAGCTGAACTGGCCTGGGTCCCTCTGGGGTCCCCTCCCCGTTTTTGAGACCCAGGGCCTCCCATATTCTGGGCTGTCACCTATTCCTCATGATACTGAGGAAAAAATGTAGCATTTGATGCCATAATAACAGAATTGATCTTTCTGAGGGGTTGAGAAGTGGCCTTTACTAAAAGTAAAACCCAACCAGCTGCCTTTTCCTATCTGCCCATCTGCAGTTTGTTTTTTCATGTTTTAAGTTTCTTAAATGGCCTAGTTTGTTAATCTTCATGTTTTATGCTGTGCCATAAAACCAGGCAGGGTTACTGGTGGAGGAGGCTGGTAGGTGAGGAAAGCTACGTCAAAATGGCCTAGTGGGGATGTTAGGGCCCTTCTGATGCCCAGCCATTCAAGGTGGCATGACTCAGCACCAGCATGGACCCCACCCCTGGGAGAAGAGGCCTGGCTCCTACTAGCATGGAGCTACAGTGTGTGTGCCCTGCTGAGTGCCTGCAGACAGTGAGTGCTCAATAAATGTTTGCTTGGCTTTGTGTCCCCCAACTCTAGACAGCTTTTTGTCAGATCTAAGAAAGAGTTGAAGGTGATTTCAGGGCCTGCCTGTTTTCTCTCAGTCATCCTTCAGGGACCAGAGGCTGAGTGAGAGATTCATCTGGGACATCCCCTACTCCATTCCCAGGCAGCACCTAGGAGGGCTGAGTCTGGCTTATGTGGCCACACTCATGTGTAAGCAGAAGTCCATGCACAGGGGACAGCAAAGTAGCAGTGACCTCACCAGCCATCTACCCAGGGGTTCTGAGAGCCTGGTCAGCAGGCTTGGGTCAGGCTGCCCATGTCAGAATCACCTGGGAGCTTGCTGCAAATGCCAGTTTCTAACCCTGCCATGGGAAATTCTCTCTCACTAGATAACTTATTCAAGTGGTTCTGAAGTGCAGCCAGCTTGCAGAACCATTGATCTGGTACAGCCAAGGAAGAGGATATAACTTTCCCAAGGTCACAGTGGCTAGTCTCTGGTAGAGCTAGGACCACTCCAAGCCCATGCTCTTTCTACTGCAGAGCATTTGAGATTGGAGACATATGTCTGAATCCAAGAGAAAATCATCTAAATCGCTTTTGATATATCCATAGTTTTCAATGACTCATAACTCAGTCCCTGCTCATTTATGCAAACCACTGAGGATTGACATTACATATGTATTTTTAATCCACAATCTGAGTTCTTTTAAGTAACTGTGCTCCCACTTGGGTTCCCTCCCCACATCATTTTGCTGTCTGTCAGGATTCCAGAAGTCCATTCCCCTTCTAGGCCTGCCTTTCCCCCATGCATGCTGCCAGGACCCTGAGGGGACTCCTCCTCACCTTGGCCTAGTCCTGGCTAGAGCTTAAGAATAGGTTAGGCTTGAGAGGAGATGGGCCCTCTTTTAATGTAACCCAGAAGAGGTGGTCGACCATCCTGACACCTCAGATTTCAGGGTTATTAGTTTTTCAAACCAAGTTGAAAATAATTACCCAGAAATCCCTGTAGCTTAAGGATCTGCGTGTCAATTCCGTTCAGCTCAACAACCATGTAAGTCTTCCCAGGCTCAAGGGCTGTTGCTTGGTGCAACCTCAGAGGGATGCCAAGTGAGATGAGCAAGGCACAGCAGCATCCCTGCCCTCCAGGCGTCCTCTGTCTCCATGTTGCAATAAGTCATAAGCTGCTCAGCATTCTCAGCAACATGTCAGGCTAGAGAAAATAAATGCTCCTATGGGCTGGCCGGACTCCGGCTGGATCCAGGAAGGATCTGGACTTATCCTGTTACCAGTGCCTTCACCATGCCAGGAACAGAGTAGTTTTCTATCATCAGGGCTGGGACTTTTCCAGTGAAACCACCTCTCCAGACAGACCCCAGCACCTCTCTGTTGCTGTGATCCCTAAGGATCTCTGATGTGAAGAAAGAAGGCAACAGCCAATGAGCAGCTCTCCTCATTGCAAAAATGTTCATCTCAGGGGTACTTTTAAATGTCAGCCCTCTGAGCTCACGTAAGAGTTCAAAAAATAAAATCAGCCAGGCAGAGATGATGAAATCAGTATGAGGTCAGTCTGAAATGAGGATGAGTGGAAATGGAAGTCCTTTAGGGTCTTATTTCCACACTATCCTTCAGGAGCCTGTGTGTGGTGCATATAGGCTCCTGTGATCTTTTTCTTTCTCCCCATTAAACCACAAACATCAGAAGCAGACTTTTTGGGGGAGGGCAGTATACATCCCTTCTTTTGGCTTCACAAACAGAGCAATGGCTACAGCCACAGAGTTTGGATTGATCCTGGCCTGTCCACCAGAGGGTAATGCATCTACAATGGAGACCTCAACTCTCAAACTCCAGTGGCTCAGCAAGAGAGTTAGAGACAGGAGGTTGCCTTGAGCTGGAACAGGAAACACCTGCTCAGCTGTCTGGGCCATACACAAATACAGAGGGCACCCCATACCCTACACATTGATATAGTGTTTTCCAGAGGGGGTTCTTTCATTCAAAAGAGAGGATCTGAGGGAACTGGCTTAAGAAATGCTGCATATAATGTCTTCCTCTGAGACATTCATAAGGCATATTAGCATGTTAAGGCTCTCAGAAGTCCTGCAGTAAAGCAACCCATTTAACATTGCAGTGTGAGTCAAAGTTACCTAACTTGGGACCTTTTCCCCCCTCATAGTACCTATTAAAACCCCATGAATTACTTTGGAAAAGCTGCATAGACTTGTTCCCCAGGCCTCCATCCACTGCCTGTCCAGCACAGGGAGCATCCTGGGTTATGGAGTTGGGAGCCATGCCCTTCATTCTCAGTATACACTCTTGCCATGGGGAGCTGTGGAGCATCTCAAAGCAGAGGGCTGCTGTGGCTGGTGGCACAGATCTCATTGTCATGACTCACACAACCGCTCCTGCTTACTCAGACCTAACATACTTGACCAAAATGCATGGTCATGGCTGCTTCTGAGACAGACTCCATGACTAACTTCCCCAGAAAAGCAGTTGAAGTTAGTAAGCAGAGCCCTTGACCCCAGATGAGCAAAGCCATCAGACCACATCAGTTCAAGTACTTTTGCCTTGTCCCCTGGGGTTGCTGGTTTTACCCCCTTGATTCTCAAAGGAAGAACCAGGCATTTCTATAGGGTAGGAAGCTCTTCCCTGGCTCACCTGTCCATTAGTTGAGACTAATGCGATGTTCAGGTGGGTTGCCTCTAGCACACAGGATGATAGAGAGCAGCCTAGGATGACACTTTGGAAAAAAAAAAAAAAAGTCTGCACAGATCCAGAGACTCAGGGTTCCACCAAAGGCGCTGCCTGTAAGTGCCTGAGCTGCCCACACTGACCACACAGCCACAACACCTGAACATGCTGCTTGGGTCAGTCCAGGATTTGGACCCATGGAGCGTCTGGGTGACAAGCACAGTGTAGCCACACCCTCAAAGAGGAACTCACACTTCCCCTCCCAAATATCCACCATGAATTATGTTAAGCCTTTGTAAACCTACTGGTATACTCTGCTCTACAGCCTCTTGGGATCAGTTTTGCGTTGATTCCTCAATATCTGAAGAACTTCATTTTCGTTAGTCTTAGAACATCTCATTTCAAGTCTCAAAGGCTGCCCCTGACCTTTGATGTTAAGAGAGATGTGTGTCAAGGCCAAACCCTGCTTTTTATAACATTGACTATGACCTCTGTGATTTCATCTTTCCAGAAAGAAGATATTCTCCCATGGATTCATTAGCTAATATTTATGTGTTCTTCATTCCACAAATATTTATTGAGGGCCTGCTAGGTACTAGGTACTTAGAAGAGCTGGAAATTGGGAACAAATCAGAAAATCATTACTCTTTTAGGGCAGATAAGAAAAATTTAGAAAGTAAAAAATACAGCGTGACCTGCAAAGTACTGTTTTAAGCCCTCAGGGACCTTTTAGAGTGGATAAGTTATGTTCGTCTTCAGGAATTGTTGCTTACAAGGAATAGAAACCCAATAGTGTTAGGAATCAGATTTCCTGCAGAAATACAGGGCAGGAAAAGAGCAATGAGCTCTAAAAGCCATCATCTCTCTTTGGTATGTTCACATTCTCACCCATTTTCTCCTTCCTCTTTTTTGTATACCTTCCTTCCTATTCCCTTCTCTCCTCCCCTCTCTAAGAAGGCACATGAGTAGGGAGAAGGAAGTTGCCTCTCTACTACAAATGGATACAAGATAGAGAATAATTAGGACAGAAGAACAGTCTGACCATAGAAAGGACCACTGGAGGTGGGAGGATAACTTAGAGCACACTGGAATCAAGGAAGACTTTCTGGAGGAGGTGCATTTGTGCTGGGTCTGGTGGGAAGAGGATTTGGATGCTTAATGGAGTGCAGAGGCCATTTCCAGAACAGATCACAGTGTGTATAGGGGCATCCAACTCAGAGCACAGAGTGAAAAGGGTCCCGATCACTCTACTGATCACTTCCCCATCCCCCCATGGCACCTTTAGTTGGGTTTCTCTGGCCCTCTTCAGGGTGGACAGGATTCTCCCAAGTCTCATTTCTTGGATCTGCAAACCAGACTATAGGGGCAGTAGGGTACGGCTAAGGAGGGGACCAGAGGAGGCAGGAATGGGAGAAATGCTGCCCACTGGAGGTCAGAAAGCCACATATCATGAACCCAGGTAATAGCTGGAAGATTTAACCCCCCATCCACCTGTTAGTGACCTCAGTCTATAGTCATCCAGTGACAGGAACTTTGACTAAGAAGTTAGAGCACAGACGTGGGCCTCTAGTCTGCCAGTGATTTGCTGATGGAGTCCTAGCATCAAGCAGTTAACCGTTTATCTGGCTCCTCTGTGCTGGGCACTATAAAACAATCTTCTTGTTGGTCATACCTGAGAATCTACTGGTGAGAATGCGGGGCAGGGCCTCTTGGAGGAGGTAGGGTGAATTTCGTGTCATCTTCATCTGGAGGCCTTGAAAGAGCAAGGACAACAGGAGTCATTTAAGCATCTCCAGTGGGCCAGTGCCTTCACATAAATCAGCCTGTATCAGCTTTACACCAAGTCTGAAAAGTAAAGATTTTTCTCACTTTCTGAGGAGGAAGCTGAGACTTGGAAGTTAAGATACCTGTGTGAAGTTACATGGTTAAGTAGTGGGGTTGGGACTTAATTCTGATCCCCAAGACCATGCTCCTGGCATGCCACCATGTATGCCTCCCCAAGGCCAGGGGTCATGTGGCAAGTCCCTGGGACAGGTTCTGGGCTGGTCTAAGTTGCCTGTCCAGGGTACAAAGTTTTCCTGATTGGGATGATGGAAAAGCTGCTGTTCTCCCTTCCCGCGGGCCTCTCCTTTACTTCTATGCAACCTCAATATCTCTAGTCCTCAAACCAGAAATTTGCACTAAGATGACAACCTATTACAGGCTTCCTCTCACAAATTCAAACATGATATGGGCCAAAACATAGCCCAGAGTCTAATTGCCACGTGCAATATAAGCTAGAAATCATGGGGCTTTCCCATAGTCAGAAGGTGACCCAGGGGGTGGCCCCACAAGCTGTGGCTTATGCTACATGCAGAGCCGAACTCGTGAGTCTGTTTTGCTGATGATCCATCCCTCTACATAATGTATTGTCATTACTTGGTGGCCACCTAATGGATCTGGGGTTTGGTAGCTTGGATACAAGTCCCTTCTAGGCAACTTACCTGTTATGTGATATTTAGCCACTCTGAGCTTTGGTTTCCTTGTCTCTGAAATGGGGATAATAACAGGTGTTCCAGTGACCTTACAGTGCCATCAAAAGGAATACATGAAGTAACATGAACGTGCCTTCAGACCTGCAAAGCCCCTGTCCACATGTTGAGTATTAGTGTTAGGACAAGCTCATGTTCAACTTTATAGATGTTAGTCTACTGTAAGCTCCCCAAAGACAAGCAAGACTTCCGTGTGAGAATAGCTTTCACCTTTCACAGCCAGCCACATTCACTTAGGGTCCAGATCTGTGGGTGGCATTGGAAGCCTTAGCTGTAGCCTTGCCTGGGGACTCGGCTCAACTTTCTTGCCCTGAAGTGTGGTTTAGACCAGACATACTCAAACTTTTGTGCAGAGATACTAATGGAGTTCGTCTGAAGTGGAGCCAGAAAAATGATATTTGAAGGGCTCATCTGAAGATTCTGAATTGCAGACAAGGACAGATTTAAGGGAGTCCAGGCTCAGAGGCTGGGGACAGTCTCCTGGGAAGAGAATATTTGGATTCCTCAGCCTCCTGGCATGTGGGGATGGAAAATGATGGGATTTTTTTCCACTTGAAGGGAGTATCAGGAGAGTCAATTCCCGGCTGTTGGAAAGCTGGAAGCCACTGTCAAGAAAACGAGGGTGATGTCAGTCATGAGAAAAGCCTCATGAGGCCTTGCAGGCTGTGAGCCCCAGCCTCTTGGTGGCAGGTGGGCTGGAAGGAGAGGGCCATGATAGGCAGAGGGGCTAATCTGGGCCGCTGCAGCCAGCAGGTGGCTAACATGGCATGTCATTCTCTCTCTGCAGATTGTGTTCCGGAAGATCAGCGATGTGAAACGTGAAGAGGAAGAGCGCATGAAACGGAAGAATGAGGCCCCCCTGATCTTGCCCCCAGACCACCCTGTCCGGCGCCTCTTCCAGAGGTTCCGACAGCAGAAAGAGGCCAGGCTGGCGGCTGAGAGAGGTGGCCGGGACCTGGATGACCTGGATGTGGAGAAGGGCAATGTCCTCACAGAGCACACCTCCGCCAACCACAGCCTCATGAAGGCCAGCGTGGTTACCGTGCGTGAGAGTCCTGCCACGCCCGTGTCCTTCCAGGCAGCCTCTACCTCTGGGGTGCCAGACCATGCAAAACTGCATGCACCGGGGTCCGAGTGCCTGGGCCCCAAGGGAGGCGGGGGCGACTGTGCCAAACGCAAAGGCTGGGCCCGCTTCAAAGATGCTTGCGGGAAGGGCGAGGACTGGAACAAGGTGTCCAAGGCTGAGTCGATGGAGACGCTTCCCGAGAGGACAAAAGCATCGGGCGAGGCCACACTGAAGAAGACAGACTCGTGTGACAGTGGCATTACCAAGAGCGACTTGCGCCTGGACAACGTGGGTGAGGCCAGGAGCCCCCAGGATCGGAGTCCTATCCTGGCAGAGGTCAAGCATTCTTTCTACCCCATCCCTGAGCAGACGCTGCAGGCCACCGTCCTGGAGGTGAGGCATGAGCTGAAGGAGGACATCAAGGCCCTGAACGCCAAAATGACCAATATTGAGAAACAGCTCTCTGAGATACTCAGGATATTAACCTCCAGAAGATCCTCTCAGTCGCCTCAGGAGCTGTTTGAAATATCGAGGCCACAGTCCCCAGAATCGGAGAGAGACATTTTTGGAGCCAGCTGAGAGGTCTATGAAAAGGAAAGAAAGTCAAACACCTCCAACCCTGCTGTTACCACCACCCCGACCACACATGTCCACGTGAGCAACACTTTTCGAGTCGGCTTCCTGGCAGAAAAGGTGGGGCCAGTGGCGCAGACGCGTGCGCTCTATCTGGAAAAAGATACAGGAAGGGTAGTGTGCCCTACCCTGCAAGGTGGCAGCTGCATCTGAACCGTCTTTGCACAATTTTGGAAGAAGGGACATGCTGTCTAAAGGGTATTTTCCTTCATTTTTAATTTTTTACTACCATGGTATTTGTAAAAGTTTAAAACTACCAGAACAGAGCAGCAGCCACCTGGGGACTGGTGGGAGTGTGCAGAGAACTTTCATGTATATACCATGCTGGGCTCCTTTGCCAAGCCTGCCCCCAACCCCACCACGGACTGCGGTGGGCCAGGGACTTCCCAGCATTCCCGTCCTTGCACAGCCGATGTCTGACATCACCGTGTTTTCCTGTAGTTGTCATTTGTCACTAGCTCGGGACAAGGGGCGCTTGAGGGAAAGGAGAGTAGAGCCTGGAAACTTTGTCTCATGATTAACGCTAGAAGAGCAGTGGCGGTGTGGCACATACCTCCCATAGACACTTGGAGCCAGGAATCCTCAGGTCTCACTTTCCCCAAGGAGGTGAGGCAAGGAGAGGGGCCCTTAGGATCCAGGGTTCTCTGTGGTGCAGCCCACAGCCTGCTCCTCTGGGACAGTGGGCAGGGAGGGCTCGAGTCCCCAGCTGAGCCTCTGGCCCTGCTGCATGCCGCTGGCCCCACACACAGGCTCCCTTGCTTCTGTTCCTTCTTGGCCCCTTCCCAAGTGTTCCTGTGGCATTCCTCAGGGTATGGAGCATCGGCAGGAAGGGTCATGAGCCCAGAGTTGCTTTATTAACAAAGCAGACACATAGACACACACAACCTCAGAACCGTAGCAAGTGCTATGTTTATACTTTGATTCTCATTGGGATTGCCCTTCAGACCTTTGTATTTTGTTCACTGCATGGGGTCATTGTAGGCACTGGGGAGCCATGCTTGGCCTTACTTTAAAGCCAGCCTCTCTCTCTCTCTCCTAACGTCAGTCGGATTTGAAGAGAAAGTGGACAACGATTGCAGGATCATGGTTGTACTCTTTTCAGGAGCTGGAAAGAGAACAAAGCAGTGAGAACAAAGCACCTTCCAGCTACCTCTGTAAGGTGATGGAGAGAAGTAGCCTTGGAGCTGTGAGCCACAGGGAAGGTCTGAGCTCACTGCAATAGTCACGGAGCTGCGTATGGGCCATCCGAGTCCCTAGGCCACGATGCTCAAGGACACTCCACTGCCTCGTCGTCATCTGAGTCAGGTGATTGCTGTGCTTAGGCTTCTCTCAGTGGCATCTGAGAAAGGAAAGGGGAACAGTCTCTTCCAGGCACAGTGAAACTGGCCTGGGCATGTGTCCTAGACAGAGGTGCCAGGACCCCAAATATTGACAAGCAAGGTTAGAAGTTCAGCTCTGAAAGTCAGCTTGGTGGGAGTGGAATTAGGAGTGCAGGTGACAACATGGACTTACCAAAGGAGCTACCTTTGCCTGTGTTAGAAGGTGACCTCATCCCTGGCACCTATGCCCTACCAAAGACAGTCAGTGTTTGAGAGCCTCTGGTCCGAGCCTGCCCACTATACCTCCTTAGTCCTGCCAGTGCTCATGGTGAGTCCCAGGGCTTGGCCTTGTGCAAGGCAGGGCTGACCTCTGGTTCACAGGGTTGGCTCTGGGAAGCCAGGGCCTGGGAGCTCAGAGGGGAGTCCTGCTCCATGCACCCTAACCTCATATGTAGCTTCTCACATGAAGCTACCAGGGGCTGCCCCTGACTTCTCCAGGCTGTGACATAATTCGATTTGGCCTCAGATGGCAGCAGGCAGAGAAGAGGAAGTCTGATTTCCCAAGGCCGAGTCACAACTGTCTGTGACTCTAGATAAAGCTGTGAGGCCTTCAGCTTCTTTCACTTGAGAAGCTGCCGACCAGTCCTTGGGTAAGAGGCCGTAAAATATCTGGAATCCCATCTGTTGGCAGCCACCTAACATTTTAGTTTGCCATTGCTTAAGGATGTTCCTCAACTTGCTTCTGAAGTTTAGAACCCATCACGTTTAAGGCAGGGCAGGCCTCTAATCACCCCAAAACCCAGCCTCAGAAGAACCTGCCCCTGGAGACTTGTTGCATCCAAGCCCTCCAGGACCTTGGTGACAGGCTTCTTGTCCAGCACCCCACAGCCTGACGTCAAGAGGCTCTGCCACTTCCCTCCAGCTCTGCCCTAGGCAGATGGGTGTCCATGAAATCTCTCAGACCTCTGGGTATGAGGGACAAAGATGCTGTAAGGCTTTGAGGTCCAGACATGTTTTCGGGGGAAGCATAGCTTCAGAAATGCACTCCTGAATCGATGCAAACTGGGCTTATGACTGGAAGCTGGCTCCTGCGGCAGGAATCTGCTAATCTTGGGGTCACAGATGCACGTGTGGGTGCAAGGGCTTCTTCTCCTTTAATCCTACCTAGGATTTGAGGGATTTTTTTGCTATAATTGTTTTCTCTGAAAAAACATTGTGTAAATGAGCCAAGCTTTCTCCCTTCCTTTTTGTGCCATGCACTTGGCCGCAGGCTGCTTTGTGCTGACTGCCTTCCCATGCCAGGATGCCACTCTGGGTTCCTGAGCCAGGACCATGTGCTTCAGACACCACTGACCTGATCCTTCCAGTATGAACCATTATCTGGTGGCAAAAGAGAGATTAGGGAAACAAAAAGTTAGTAGGTATGGGACAGAACATTTAGACTTCAGAAAAAGTATGCCAAGCGAGAACAGATTTGCCTAGGATATGTTTTTCCTTTTTGAGGAGAGGGGGCATGTTATGTGACACCATTGTCCAGTAAGTGCTGGTTTTTAATCTCTACGAAATTATTTTCTTTGAATGTCATTCATATTGAAGCTCCATTTCCCAGAGAATATCCTGACATGCTGCTTTGAAGTAGGGAGGTCCCATCCCTGTCACTTGGCTGCTAGTTGAACATTCTCTCCCTGGCTGATGTAAGGGTGGGTGAGGGTTGACTCTAACAATGAAGGTGGTCAACGAGATGGTGTGTGTGTTTTTCTTGGTGGGGGGCAGTGACTCCAGCAATGGGCGCTGCCATCCCATATACTTACAAAGGGCTCCTCCACTGGACATGACAAGCTGGCCAAAGGACAGAGACAAAGGGGACCATTTAGTTAAAAAACCAAATTGTCTAGTGTACAATTAATGCAACTAATTGCATTAATTAATGCAATGCTACATTATGCTAATAAGGTTACACCATTAATGCTACAGGATGGCCCAAGTGTTTAAAAAGCTGAGCTCCTTTAGCAGCCTTCCAGCAAACTTTTGGAAATTCATTTCTTACTTGATTTCTTCTTGTGATCCGATTCTGGGGGCCTATTTTACCCTCAGTCTCAATCCAGTGTGCTGCTCTTGGCCAAACATCAGCCCCTTTCCTGGAATCCTCCTCTTTCAAAAGTGTGGAGAGCTGGGCAGGGGTAAAAATGTACCATACCACCCCATCCCATCCAGCAAGCTTCCCCTCCAAATACTTAGATAGAAGGTAGAGGTATTATGCCAACTGTCAAGCTCTTTGTCCAGGCCCTCGGGACTAAGTGAATTCTTTAGGAATACTAAGTGGAGGAAGATCCTCATTTCCCCTTATTGCACTGACCACTATGTCCCACATGCATACCCTGGGAAATTTAAGAGCCCTGATGGAGCTACACATTGCTGATGTGCATTTGATCAATAGATTGTACTCTGTCTTGCAATAAAGACGTTTAGCCTTAAGACCCTTGAATGGAACTCCAGCTGTGATAGAGCTGCCAATGCCTCTTCCTCTCTCCTCCCTTATCACCTACTGTTGCTTAAAGAGGAGGCTACTGAGGGCACACTTGAAGCCCCAGATAGCCCCCCTCTGTTGCTAAATCGTTGTTATTGCTCTATATACTGCCTTCTCTCTCGCTTCAATTAAAATTACCTTCACCAGCTCCCGTGCCCTCCACCTGGAGGAGACTTCACGATCCTCTCAGCACTGACTGCAAACATCAGAGAAAAAACCATTTTCTCACCAAAGGTGTTTATGTTGAGAAGTTTTAATTTCCACCCCTACAGCTCAAAAGAATCAATGTGAATTTATCTGCAGCTTAAATTCATTTCAAGTGAAACTTCATTCTCATGAGAGCATATCAGACTTATTCTGGAACCTCTAGAACTGGACTTGAATACCCTGCAGGTGCCAGACCAGTGGGTGCCACCCTGCCTGCCATTACACTTTTCTTACAGCCATTGTCTCTTTATCTGTGACTTCTGAATCATCCGACGGACCCATTAGTTGTTCAATGAGAAGTTCACAGATCTTGTATCAGGATATAAACTGGTCTTACATTAAGAAGGATGCACCCTCCCCCAATGAATGTATTCTCTTAATATTCCGATGCTGTATTTGTGCATCAGTTGGAGACTGCCCACATCCAACATTTCGCCGACACCTCAAGGACGCTTCTACTTATGAGCAGTTCATCATTCTGGGGCTTCTCCTTATATTAAAACTCTCTCGATTGAGTCCTGCCAAATCCTTTATTGGGTTTTTCCTTTTCCTTTGCATCTGTCACTTTGTCCAAATGAGCATGAATAAACAAAGGTGTAAATGAGCTGATACTATTTTTGTGGTCAGCTGAGAATGCTGCCAAGAACACCACTGTATGTCTGTGGCTTGGGAATGTTAAGAGAAACATGCAGGCCCCTCCATTGATGATACTCCCTTCTCAATGTTTTTAAACAAGCACAAATGATATTTGTAAAAAAAACTTATTTATTATGGTAATAAACTATTTTATACATGATACTTGCTTTTGCCTTTCCTTACATTAATTTTAAGTCACTGAATTGGCTGTTTGGACCTAAGAGGCCAGAACAAGGATGGTATTTTCTATTCAGGAGTTTGGGAAGCTCTTATTTGGACAGCACTCATAGTTTTTTGAGAACTTAAAGTCCCAGATTCACCAAGATTATGTATCCGAGTACCAAATAGTGAGAGAATACACATGAAGGGATGCGGCTTTATGATCTTAAAGTGCAGCTGCATCTGCTGTACAAGGGCACAGATACTCACTTCAGTGCCTGGTATCACAGAAAACTATGACACATTGATCTGAGATACCTGAAGCTGACCTCCCACTTGGAAGTATACTTTTTAATTCTGAACAATTTAGATTGACATTTGTATAAAATATATTAATGCATCCATACCTTTTAAAACATAGTATGACAAACATAGTCTTTTTAAATGACTCAGTGTCTACCACATGAGCTCTGATCTGTACTTTACACTTCATTGATAGTCTCAGAAGCTATTAAGGTAGTTTGCCCCTCATCAAAATAGTCCCGTATACTGGCATGGTTTCAGTTTTGTCATTATTTTAATAGGTATTGCTTCCTGCTCATGGCAAGCCTCCACAGTACTGCCAATCCAAGTTCTTATTTACCATCCAGTGGGCCACATTTCAAACATGGTGCTACTCTTATTATAGACAGTGTAACTTAATCAGGGGATGAGGAATCTGACCTACAAGCCTCTGCTTGATCTTATAGGATCACACTGTGTGTATAGTATTTTTAATGTTTCCTTACCCATGATTTAATCACACTGCAGAAAAGCATTATAAAAATAATTTAAGGGTGATATTGTTTAAAATTCCAAGTTATTGATGTTTGTTTCAAAAGCATCACTAATAAAATATTAAAGCTATCTTTTATTTCTTTTCCTTTCTTTTTTTTTTTTGAGACAGTGTCTTACTCTGTTGCCTAGGCTGGTCTCAAACTCCTGACCTCAAGTGATCTACTTGCCTCAGCCTCCCAAAATGCTGGGATTACAGGTTTGAGCCAACACACCCAGCCTAAAGCATTCTACCTAGATCTCCTCAATGTTACAAAACATCTCTGTGAATATGATTTTTGTAATTAGTCAAAAGGACCAGTAATATAGAGCTAAGTAATGAATGCTATGTTTTCGGTGCCAAATGGAGTACAATGATTTTAAAAAGAAGTGTTTTTTTGTTTTAAAACAGTTTCCCTGAGAAAGGCCTCAGAGAGGCTTTCTCAAAACGCGCTGAGAAGGTCAAGAGTATCATGATAATTTGGCTTCTCATGTTGTCCACACTGAACCCTACTACTGTATGGATATATTCTGATACAGCTGCTAAAAACCAAATTCATTATATTATGGTTAATTTACTATGTTTAGTCTATGGTTATATTATTTTAAATAAGCAAGTGAGCAGTCTCAATTTCTGTAAGGGGAAGCCACCCACCCCCCAAATTGCAATTCTCCCAATATATAGATTATTACTGATTTATTTTTTCTTGAGGCCTGTTGTCTTTAATAGGACAACACGTTTTCTGCTGACACCTCTAACAAATTAATCTGAAAAAATAATACCTTTCAGTCTTCCGTGTGGTCCCAAGAATTAGCACGACTGAGGTTTGGATGTCCTTCAGGTATCTTGCTTCCCTCCTTGGGTAGCGTCTTGGTGATTGTGCTTGGAGCTCTCGGGCTTGCCTGCAAAGCTAGTTGGGATCAGAGGATCCTGGGGCTGGAACTGACCTTGGAACCTCCCAACACTGTGCCTGAAGTTGCCCAGGGCTGATGACATGTCCAGTGTCCTTGGCTGAACTCCTCTGTGTGCCCAGGCACCACAAGGTCTTTCATTCAGAGCAACTACAAGATTTTAGTTAATATGCATGAGGAGAGAAGCATTATCATTTTCATATTACAGCTAGGGAGTAGGAAGAGGTTGAGCACAACAATGATCCTGTATAATCCACATATTAATTAATCAGCCTGAAATACAGAGCTAAACACAGTAATCTTTTATTAATTCCTGAGAACCATTATGAATCATGTAATAGTTTAAAAGAAATTCAGGATTACTACTTTCAAATATATCCACCGACTCTTCCAAAATAGTTTAATGAATTTATAAGCCTACTTGTTTTTATATAAATGGTATATCTGGAAGAGCTCAAAACTTTTGTATTATTTATACGTACACATACATTAGACACTTCCTTATCATTTTTATACTCCTTTTTTTCTTAGCAAGCCCTTTCTTTCCAAGTAAACTACAGCCAAACTCCTTCTGGCTGGCCACAAATCGTGAATCAGTGTTAGTCCATGAAGGTTTACTGCGTCCATTTAGGTGCTCAATCCTCCCCAATTCCTCCTTAAAACTTCCAAGCACCCTGCAATCACTGGCCCCATGTCTGTCTGTTTGCCCCTCTGTCTCTCTCTCTCGTTTACAAAGCCAGCTGCTGAGGCTGCTCTGTGCAGCTCTACCTGCCCCCCTGTGGCTCTGTCTTTTGCTTTAGTTAACACCTCATGTGACCACCCCAGGCAGTCAGTATCTGGCCCTCTCTCATCTCTTTGCCAAGCAAAGAAGCTGTGAAGAAGGACAGTCAGCAAAATGGTCCTGTACTCCAGGAGTTTAAGCCTCAGTGAGTTGATAACCACAGCCAAGACATAAGGGCCATGCCATGTAACAAACAGGAGGCAGCACTAGGTCCAAGTGAACCTTTCATTCAATGACAGCTTCATTCACGTACTTGAGATGTTGTAAGTTCTCCTGTAATTAGATATATTGTGGATTCAAATTTTAAGTTTCCTTTACCCCTCCCCACTCCAAAAATAAAATCCAAATTCAAACAGAAGTATTCTGAATTATCTACCACTTGGGGCCTTTGGTAGCCTATCCAGCATCTTTTTGGAGGAGTGAATAATCAAGGCATGCAAGTTTATTTAAACATTTTCTTCAAACATATTCAAAATAATTCTACAAACATGTAGATTATCTACATGACAGAAAAGGCTTCGTCTGAATCAAACCCCAACAATATAAACCACTAAATCTGAATCACCGAGTAGGAGGATGACTTTTGGGACTCGTGTGGAGAGTGGATAAGACCCCAGGACACCATCCTAGTAACTAGCCTTATAGCACCCATCTGTGGACATACTATCCCATAGTTTCTAAATTCTCCTTCTTTATTAAGAAACTATTTGCTGTCATGTAGAGGAACTACCATATTATACTTCTCTGCAACTCTCAGAAACAAGCACCCAAATGTAGATCATCCTGCTGAGGCTCAAATCACAGGACTCCTTGGGTATGGATGCCTTAGAATTCTACAGGGCTGCTATCATCTTCTTGGACTAGGTAATTCAAAAGACAACTGGGGCTTGGTCTCCTTCCTACAGAGGGGCTGAAACATGAAGCTCAAACCCTAGTGCCGCTTCTGGAAACACTGAAGGATGTGATGAAGGAGGTCACTCAAACATCAATGTCACTCAAACATTTTATAAATATTGACCAGAATACAGGCTATCACTAATCAGGATGTCTGTGTCTCAGTCAAGAAATGTCCACTATATTCTATTCTTGGTTAAGGAGAAAGAATCCAAAGGGTTCATAAGACTAGGTTCTAGACCAGAATGTCACCATGTATAGCTGGACAAGACACACTACTGCCCTGGACCCCAGCTTACTCAATAGGAAAATGATGGGTTGGAGTAGATCTCAGACTCTAAATTAGTAGACTGTCTGGCTGTGAATTTTCTATGAGAGATCCAGCTTCCAGTCTTGGAGTGAGAATATTCAACAGAAGATGAGATGATCAAATCCCTTAGAGACTGTCCTGGAGTGAGAGGTCAGGGTGAAGCACCATCTGCCTTGGAGGCCAGCAGCAAAGACTGGCCTGAACCCAATAGCATTAGTCCATGGCGTAGGTCTGGGCCCAGGCAATGCCCACATGGGAGTAGCAGTACAGGAATCCCAGGACAGAGAGGGTCACCCACGGCCAGCCTGCAGAGGGAGAGCAGAGATGGAAGAGCAGTTAGAAATGCTTGGGGCAGGACCTCCCACATGGGCAAACTGTCCCCTTTTGGAGTAGGCAACCTGAGAAACAACACACGTCTCGGTTGACACATAAGACACAGGCCTCCTGGAAAGTCTTCTGTAACTAGAATTCCAGCATTTGAGTCCTACATTCCCATCAGAGCCAGCATAAAATGAGGAGTGCACTACTGCAAATACAAACCATGTTTAGAAATAGGGCAAGCTTTTAAAGAATACTTGTTTATGGCCAGGCACCTGTAATCCCAGCACTGAGAGAGGCTGTGGTAGGAGAATCACTTGAGTCCAAGAGTTGGAGACCAGCCTGGGAAACATAGTGGGACCTCATCTCTACAAAACAACAGCAACAAAAAAAATTAGCCAGGGATGGTGGTGTGTTTCTGTTGAGAGGCCAAGGAGGAAGGATCACTTGAGATCAGGAATTAGAGGTTATAGTGAGCTATGAATGTGTCACTGCACTCCAGCTTGGGTCACAGAGTTAGACTCTGTATTGGCTAAAAAAGAAAAAAAAAAGAAGAAGAATCCATGTTTAGAGGACTAAAGCAGTAAATAAGTGAAAAAGGAAAAAAGTCCATGAGTCTGATTGAGAAAAAGTATAGTCTCACATGGCACTGTAAACATGTAGGTCATGTTCCAAAATCTGTACTTTTAGATGAGTTTTTTGAAATCAGGGTATGGATCCCCCTAGAGTAACATTGTGTGATTCATGGACAAGACACAAAAATCACCATCATCATCATCATCACTGTTAAAAAAAACAAAACCCATGGTAACTGTGAAATAGCACTAATAGGAGCTCTGAGCCCTGGGCTCAGATATAGGGTCCAAATATAGGGTCCTGAAGCCCAAATATAGGGTCCTCTGTCCTTCCTGGTCAGCCTCCCCATAGGTTTCAAGAGTTCTAAGTGGTGGGGAATGGGATACAGACACTCAGATGTGGCTTCTCCTTGGCAATGAGAGGAAGGTACCAGTAGCCAAGAGGGAAAGGGTGCCAGGCAAGATCAGGAGGGCCATTTGAATGGGGGCATCACATTTCACAGACAGCTTTATAAATTTAAATGTTTGGCATTTCTTTTGAATATGGCTAGCTGTCATTACCTTTGTCACTGTAATTGCATGTGTTAAAAGAATGACTATTTAAAATGTAGGCATTTAAAATGAACTACATTTTTTTCCTTAAAGTCCATGAGTCCCATAGTAAATCTCAAAAAGTAGATTGAGCATTATACTGAATTCAGTGCCATTTGTAAGCATACAGAAAGGGGAGCCTAAATTAAATATTTGCTTTCAAAACTCAAAGCTTTTAGTGATTCCCTCTACAAATACTTGTCTTAGAATATCTGATGTTCTTTCTTCTTCTTTTTTTAAAATTAACAGCCCTTTCTGTTGAGTATTTGTTACTTAATGTCTTCATGTCTTCTGCATGTTTCACTTATTCAAACATTTATTGGGGGTTTCGGAGAGCCAGAGATGCTAGGGAAGATACAAGATGCCAAAATGGAAAGACCCAGTCTCGTGTCAAAGGCACTCTCACTCCAACTGGGGAAAGACACACACACACCAGTGGGATTTATGATCCACATGGTAAGTGCTGAATGATAGAATGCACAGAGCACATTTAAACTGGGCCATGTGAGCTGAGCAAGAGTTTGTCAGGTGGAAAGGGACAGAGACCAGCTACCAGAGAAAGACCACCTGATGTGTAACCTGACAGGCCATCCAAGGAACGGGGATCATGTGATATGGCTGGTTCACAGGGAGAAGGCAGGCAAACAGTGGTAGGAATAGGAAGGAGGCTGTGGGAAGCCCCTGGGGATGATTACAGGCTCTCTTCTTGCTAGATCAACCATTAGCTGCCATGATTATTAATACATCATGGGAAGTCACGGAGGCATAGCGGTACGTGTGCAGGCTCTCAACTGGGACGAGTTCAAATTCTGGCTCTGCCACTTGCCAGCTGTGGAACCTTGAGCAAGTTAATGAATCTCAAATGAAAAACTAGGGATAAAGCAACTTACTGAATAGTGTCCTTACAAGGATTGAATGAAATGATGTGAAGACTTGCACGGTGCCTGGCATATCGTGGGAACTAAAAAAAAGGTAGTAGTAATAATGGTGAGAGGGCACAGAAGTCTCCACCAAGATTACAGTGACAACAGGGAAGTCATGCTCTGGCCTTCCTTGCACCTTAGCCTGGCTTTCCACGGTGTTCTCCCAGGCCCTGCAGGAAAGAGAGGTGAGGGCAGCAGAGGACCTCTGGCAGCCTGGCTCCAGGACTGGCCCCATAGCTCCACCTCCTGCTAGACAGCCAGTATGTGTCCTGTGGCTGCCGTAACAACGTATCAAACTTAGTGGATTAAAACAACAGACATGTATTCTCTCTGGGTTCTGGAGGCCAGAAGTCTGAAATGAAGGTGTGGCAGGAACCCTTCCTTACCTCTTCCAGCTTCTGGTGGCTCCTAGGATCCCTGGGCTTATGCCAGCATCATGCCTCCATTTTCACAGTGCCTTCTTCCCTCTGTCCTCTACTCTCCTTATAAGGGCATCAATCATTGGATTTAAAGGCTATCCCAAATCCAGGAGGATTTTCTCTCAAGATGCCTGACAAGTTATATCCGTAAAGAACCTATTCCCAAATGAAGTCACATTCTGAGGTGCCAGGTATACATGAATTTGTGGAGAAACACTATTTAGTTCAGTACAGTCAGGTACTTTCGCAGAGCTTCCAGATAAACACATCCTGCTGGAGTCCTTCAGAGCTCTCATCACTGTGGCTCAGGCACAGACGAGGGGCTGGTCAACGCCTGCTCCTTGGTGAGTTCAGGGAGCAGGATGAGGGGAGTGGGCTTTGGACACAGGAAGCACTCCTGGACTTCAGCTGTGTTTGGGGAGAGGCATCAGCAGTGTTTGGTAAACATGGAACTCAGAGGCCAGCTATGAAGATGGGCCAGTGGGGACGTTTCATTTACACAATGCTAGGCCTGAGGCATTGCACAGCTCTGCTTGGTACCCACAGCTATCAAGTGACACCTGTGAAAGCTTCTGCCTAACACACACGCTGGTAAGGCAGACTGTCCCCAAGGCTGCCCAGAGGTGAGACACAGACATGTTTAGCAGGGGCCATGGCTAGGTTCTGAAAATCCCCCCATTCTTACTATATATGCCATCCAGAGAGGGACTAGATAGCACTTAGGAGACTTATAATCCTGACCTAACTATGACACCCTAGTAGAACCTCAGTTTTCCCATCTACGCAATGAGAGCTCAGGACGATTTTTTAAAAGCATGCAAATAAAATAAGATCACAGATGTGGTAGTGCTTTAAAAAAGTCTTAGAAATATAAAAGATTAATATAGGGTCACCTGATATTTCTGTGACATACACACAGCTTACTGGACTTTTTAACGCACACACGTTCCTACGGACAGTAGACCTGGTGTGTCAAGGGCTCCTTATCCTTCCTGACCTCAGAAGATCTGTGATGACAGAATCATCATGAATGGCAATTCCAAATGAAGTGACATGCTGAGGTACCAGGTACACATGAGTTCCGGGAGGAATACTATTTATCCCAGTCCAGGCAGATACTTTCCCTGAGCTTCCAGATGGACTCATCCTGCCTGGAGGCCTTTAGAGCTCTCATCACTGTGGCTCAGACACACAGGCCAGGGGACTGGTCAACACGTCCTCAGGGAGAGACAGATTCTACATGTCACCCTGCAGCACTACTCAGCCAATACTTCATCAGCACTTGCTATATGCCTGGCCCTGTCCTAGGTATTGACATCTCTCTCCTGTTGGTGGTCTGTAGGCACAACACATGGTCTGTAAGGAAGCACTGATGTGCCCTGCTAAGTGCACTGCTAAGCAAGCACTGATGTGGTCCAAGGGGGTGGGTGGTGGGGGGGCCCTTGGGGCAGAGCCTCATCTTCATCAGCAGCTCAAATAACAACATAAGACTGGAAAGCAAAGGGGAGAGGCTGTCATTCTGGCAACATTCCGAGGGCTGCTATGGTGCACAGTCATGCAGGCTTAGTCATTAACAAAAAAGATAGTGTCAAAAGGGTTCTGCCCTGACAAACTCTGACTTCCTCTTCCTGCAGCCCTCTCCCACCATCCCCAAGCACCACTCCCCACTGGGTATTCTCCTTCTGGGCTCTCCCTTCTCCACCAGGAGTGAGACTCCCAACACCCATTTCTTTCATGCCACATCCCAACACACACACACACACACACTCTCTCTCTCCCTCTCTCGCTCTCACTGTCTCTCCCTCCCTCCTTCCCTCCCTCTCCCCATTTATGTGGCTCATACTACCTGGTGGGCAGTATGTTATTTGTGAAAGGAGAAGATACTTTTTAAGAGTGTACTTTAGGGCTGATTCCCCCTACATACTCTGCACACTCAGGGCTGGTCCCCAGAATCAATGATATGTGTAATTTCCTGCTGGGCTTTTGATATCTGGATCTAACAAGATCTAAACAGGTGATCAGTTTTAACAGATCACAGCTAGGCAGCATCAAAGATATTACGAACAGGTTTCTAGAAAGTCAGACAACAGTTGCAAGAGATTGGAGGGTACAGTTAATAAGGTAGATTATTTGACAGATACAGCTAAATGCAGATAAGTAGGATGTATAGCACAATAGATTCAATTAAGAGGACCAATGTAGGTGGCATAATAGGTGGAGTTAATAGGATGTGGGTGGTTATATATGACATTGTTAATAGGATATCAGTGAACTGTATAATAACTACAGCTAATGAGAAACAGGTAGGACACAGAGGGAAATGGCTGAAGCAGAGAAGGCCTATAGTGTAACTTTACTTAGAGGTATTATGGCTGAGCAATTCTCTGAGCAATTACATCAGTTTGAAGGGAATGGATGGCCTGAGGCTTGATACTGATGGAAAAGAACATCATCACACAGGCCATGTGAGTCAAAGGGCATGTTTTCTGGAAAGGGAAGGGATAATCAGAACAAAAAGCAGGTCCAATGAAAAAGCTTAGCTACTAGGGTGACTGAGGCAGGAGTATGGTTTGAACCTAGGAGGCAGAGGTTGCAGTGAGCCGAGATCACGCCACTACACTCCAGCCCAGGTGACAGTGCAAGAATTCTGTCTCAAAAATAAATACATACATACATACATACTTAAAAAATGAAAAAAAAAAAAGTTACGTGAAATCGTGTAGCCACTGTGGTAAACAGCATAGAGGCACCTCCAAAAATTAAACCTGGAATTACCACATACATATCTGTATTAGTCCATTCTCACACTGCTAATAAAGTCATACCCAAGACTGGGTAATTATAAAGAAAGAGAGGTTTAATGGACTCACAGTTCCAAATGCCTGGGGAGGCCTCACAATTATGGTGGAAGGCAAAGGAGGAGAAAGGGCATGTCTTACATGGTGGCAGGCAAGAAAGCACGTGCAGGAGAACTGCCCTTTATACAACCATCAGATCTCATGAAACTTATTCACTATCAAGAGAACGGCACAAGGAAGCCCACCCCCATGATTCAATTACCTCTTACCAGGTCCCTCCCATGACCATGGGGATTATGGGAGCTATAATTCAAAATGAGATTTGGGTGGGACACAGCCAAACCATATCAATATCCAAAGGAATGATGCAGAAACTAGAAGAGGTATTTGTATACCACATTCATGGTAAAACTGTTCACAATGGCATAAGGTGGAAGCAACCCAAGTATCCATTAATAAATGAATGGATAAGCAGAATGTGGTGTAAAAATACAAGAGATTGGTCTTTAAAAGGAAGGAATTCTGACACATGCTACTGTCAAATTAAGTAAAATAGGCTGGACGCAAAAGAATACTATATGGGTCAATTTCTATTAAATATGTAGAATAGCCAAATTCAGAGACACAAAGTAGAATGATGGCTGCCAGGGGCTCAAAGGAGAGAGGAAATGAGAAGGTAGTGTCTAATGGGTATAAAGTTTCAGTTTTGGAAGATGGAAAAAATTCCAGAGATGGAGGATGGTGATGACTGCGTAACAGTATGGTACTTAATGACACCTAAAAATGGTTAAAATGGTAAATTTCATGTTACGTGTAATTTACCACCACTACAATAAAACTATGCTGAGTGAAGAAGCCCTTGGCAAAGTCATTCAGTATGTATTATTTCAATAGAATGAATACTTATTTATAGTTACAGAAAGCATATTGGGGGTTGCCTGAAGCTGGGCATGGATGGATTGCACAGGGGTCCTGGGGATCTTTTGGGATGATGATGATGTTTTGTATCTTGATTGTGAGAATGATTTCAAGAGTGTATACAACTGGCAAAATTCAGCCAATTGTATACCTTGAATGAGTGCATTTACTATTTCTCAATGAAGTTGGCATTTGAACATTTTAAAGGCAACACTGGGATGTTAGCAAGCCATCAACTTGTAGCATGAACCATAGACTAAGTATTGCAATGTCCACATCACCTCACAAAGGCTTTTTATGCCCCAGGGTGTTCAGACAAAAGGTGCTAGAAAACAGAATTTATTTTTAAAATGATGATGGTAGCCCAGCTGCAGTGACTCAGGTCTGTAATCCCAGCACTTTGGGAACGTGAGGTGGTCACATCACTTGAGGCCAGGAGTTCACGACCACTTGGCGAACATGGCAAAACCCCATCTCTACCAAAAATACAAAAATTAGCAGGATATGGTGGCTTGCACCTGTGATCACAGCTACTCAGGAGGCTGAGACACAAGAATCACTTAAACCCTGGAGGAGAAGGTTGCAGTGAGCTGAGATTGCACCTGTAGCCTGGGCAACAGAGTGAGCCTCTGTCTGAAACAAAACAAAACAAAACAAAAGATTAAAAAAAAAACTGATGACGGACCTTCAGTCCTTCATCTTCCTAGGGCGAGGGGGACTTGTAGTGTGTAGGACCAAATACTGGGCTCCCCCAGTCATGCCTTCTTCCCCTGAGGCCTCTCAGGAGCAGGAGGACTAGAGCTTTCTGAACAATGCAGATGCATTCAGCAGTGGAAAGGCAGGCTGCTGCTGCTGCGTCAGCACAAATTCCTATCCCGAGGAAGAAATCAATCTGTCCTAATGGGAGATGAGTTAATTGAGTTGCTGAATTGTGTCTGAGTTATCAATTACCCCATCAGAGGCTCACTTGGCTGTCAGGCTGGGCAGCACTCCTCAGCCTGTGACCACCATCTTGTCTCTAACAGGGCTTTTTCAAAGACCACATCCTACTGGTACCCATTTTTAGAAGAAAATGGCTGATGGCTACCACATGAACACACCTCAGGGAAGCCTTCTTCCTAGCCACCCAGCACTACAGTCCCTGTAACATGCAAACGGTCTACAAAGAATATGCAATCTATTACACCGTTTACAAAGAATACACAATCTTAGTTAATTCTTACAATACTCTGAGGTAGAAATTAGTATTCTCATTTTAAGAGGGAGAAACTGTGGCTCAGAAAGGTCAATAATTTGTCATAGAACACACAGCAAGCAGATTCTCAAACTTTGGTTTTGGTGTCAATCTGACAGTGATATTCTTGCTTGAAGCCACATTGTCTCACAAAGGCCCAGAGTTCACATCCCAAGCCCATCAGGTTGAGTCCTGTCTGGAAAACAGTCTGAATGATGTCTGTCCCTGAGTTTTTTAAATCCCCCATTATCCACTATTTATCTAGCACTAATACTGCCTTAATTTTCTCCTTCCTTCCACCAAGGCAAGCTAGAGGCTCCAGTACCCCACTGCCTGCTGTCCCACTGGCTCATCTACAGCTCAGTCATCACTTTGCTGGTTCCCAGTTCTGAGGGCTGAAGAGCAATGTGACTTTCCCAGCTTGGCTCTTGGGTCCTTACAGCTGAAATGATAGATTCTTACTTTCTGGTCCCATGGAGCAATGTCTCCTAGTGACTCAAAACCATTCTAAGAAGGAGATTCTCAATACTCCTAAGAACTACCAGGCTGTAAAGAAAACAAGATTCACCTCCTAAGACAAACTCTTCTTGGTCAAAGCCTGAGTCTGCAAATGGGAAAGATATATTAGGTTGGAGCAAAAGTAATTGTGGTTTTTGCCACTTCTTTCAATGGCAAAACCTCAATTACTTTTGCACCAACCTAATATAATTATTAAATGTCACCAACATCTCCATCCGTGTCCCTGGGGTGCACTGTACACATGTCACAGCCCACATGGCCATCCTGGTTAAGACCAACATGAGGCTGATGAATTTCTCCAGAGGGTTTGCTAATGGACTGGCTCAGAGAAGGATCTATCCAACAGGGAAGCCGAATGAAGGGAAAGAGGTAACTCTAGAAGATGCTTCCAAAGAGGGATTTATAAGACTTGGTGACTGATGAATTTGGGGGCCTCTCTCACTGACCCTGACCATAGCCTCAGTGTGTGCCCTCAAGGCTGACACTCAGCTGGTGTGCATCAGAAAGACTATACCTGACATTAAAAGAACAGGCTGGGTGCAGTGGCTTATGCCTATAATCCCAGCTCTTTGGGAGGCCAAGGCGGGTGGATCATGAGGTCAGGAGAGCGAGACCATCCTGGCCAACATGGTCAAACACTGTCTCTACTAAAATACAAAAAATTAGCTGGGCGTGTTGGCACAAGCCTGTAATCCCAGCTACTCGGGAGGCTGAGGCAGGAGAATCACTTGATCCCAGGCAGCAGAGGTTGCAGTGAGCCGAGATTGAGCCACTGCACTCCAGCCTGGTTAACAGAGCAAGACTCCATCTCACACACACAAAAAAGATTTGCTATCCTAGAGTGAGTAAAAGCCGTGGTCCTGGACTCTCCCTCATGACTTGTCCTCTGCTACAAAAAGAGAGATCACATGTGGTTCTGCAGGGGCCTCAAGGGCCTGCTCCTGCCCTTGGCCACCATCTCTTTGGATCTGCTGGTCTGTGCCTGTGCCCTACCATCTGTTAGATATTCTGAATATCAGTCCCCAACCTGATGTACGTATTGCTCTGCTTTGGTGGTATTTTCTATTTTGAGGCCGCTGGAGGATGAGTGCTTCTTTCCTTGAAGAACTGGCTCACGCACCAGACCCTAGTCCTAGGGTGCTGACGCCAGATCTGTAAACACACTGGCCCTGCCCTGCCACTCTCTGCACCATCCCACCAGCTTCATAACCATCATTTCATTAATTATTCAGAATGAGTTTATGCACTGCTGCCTTCATTCAACGAGCTGGCTCTGACAGCACTTATGTTTCACCATGTTCAGATCTGATAGGAGGAAATGAGAAGGTGCCTTGGCAGCTGTATTTAAATCTTATTTACTCCAGTAGTTGCAGCTTGCAGATATCATGGAGTCATTCATCAAATGGCCCTGAGCCTGTAGACCTTCCTCCAGAGCTGAATTTAGAAGTTTAATCTTAATAAGCCTATGGGGAAGGAGCCTTTTCCCTTCAGAGGGCTGGTTACCTTATCAAAAGATATACAGGAGCAAAGCTGCCCCAGGCTTCTGAGCCTATAAGCCACTGGGTCTAACTCCAAACACAGGGGGAAATGGACAGAAGCTTTGAAGAACAGGCTTTCGCTACTTTAAGGTTCTAATAATAATTCCTTATCTCACAGAATTTACACACCTGGGATCCAACTCAGGTGTTCAAGCCTCACAGTTTGTTTTTTTTTTTTTTCAAAAAATGCTCAGCTGTCACTTTTGAGAAAGGACTAGATGGTTGTCATCTGTTCCAAATTGAAGCAGGAAATCCCAGAACAGCGAGTCTTTATCAGACCCACCTGGAGGACAGGCTTAAATGCAGACTACAGGGCCCCACACCAAGGTTTCTGATCCAGTGGGTCCAGGGTAGGCCTGAGAATCTGCATGTCTAGCAAGTTCCCAGGTGATATGGATACTGCTGGTCTGAGAATCACACTTTGGGAACTACTGTTGCAGGGGAATGTGCAGAGGGAAGGGCTTTCTACTAAATGGGGCACTCACGCATGGAGCAGAGGAGACATTTACTGGCATTACATGTTGCTTGGCTGGGTACATCCCACATTCTCACAACCACCTTATCAGACCGGCATCACCAGCTCCATTTAGTAGATACGGAAACTAAAGCTCAGAGAAGTAGCTTTTCCAACGTCTAAACGCTCATTGGACATTAGAACTCAGGGCTGTGTGACTCCGCAGTGCACTTCGCCACTGAAGCTCAGAAAGCAGCAGCTTGCTTCAGACCACATGGTGAACACTCCTGGCTGGGATTCTTTTCCTTTAATTCCTTGGTCTCCCAATCTCACTCATGCCCCTACTCCAGCACCCAAAGTAATAGGGAGGGAGGAGCTTCAGGATGGTGTTTTCAGACCTCAGCTATCACTCAGTCACTTGGTCCCCCCATCTCCTGGGGCCGCCCTTTCTCATCTTTGTCATGGGAGACAGAGAAAGCATGGATGAGCGTGCTTACGTCCTTTGTCTTGGTTAGTGTCTAATTTAGGCTGTGAGCATTGAAGAGCATGTTCCCACTGCCTGCAAGATCCTTTATTAAATCTGTTATAGCCACAGTTATATGGCCCTTGCTATGAGCTGAGCCTGCATGGGGATTTGGCAAGGAGAGAGAGGAAGGGGCAGCTGGGACCACCCTCAGGAGCTTCCTCCATTCTGACCAAGAGACCATTTCTGGGAGCTTCGGGCACATTTTAACCCACACAAACAGTGGTCTTTAATAAATCACATTGTTCACAGTCGATTTCACATCCTGATGAGGCCAACTTCTACTGCATTTTTCATCCTTCCCTGACTCCCGATCCAAGCCCTGCAGGCAAGCACTTACTAAAGCATTCACTTCCATGAAGTAAAATCATTCCACGTGAAATGCAGGGAGTGAGAAGAACCAGCCAGAGCCATTTTTCCTCATCCTGACAGCACAAGCAGCAGGGGTGCTGAAAAAAACACACATTTCCTCTCTCCAGGGGCACCTGGGGGGGGGGGACCTACTTTCCAGTGAACCACCCACTGCAGTGGTTGCTACACCCCTAAATCGGGGCACTGGGGTGAGAGGCTGCACAGTCAGAACACACTTCCCCAGCTGTTTCTCCTCTTTAACCTGTGTTTTCATTCTAGCCCAATTAGGGCTGTTGTTCATTATTAATTCATAACCACACTATAAAACACAGTGGATGCTGCCTAGCAAATGAGCTCGTGGAAGCCACTTTCTTGAAACAGGGATGGCACACCATGAATCAGGCTTTTTGTCAATGGCCCTGACAACCACTCACCCACATCTGTATTTACGAAGCACCTACTGTGTACTTAGCATTCAGACAGGAAGCCGGAATTCTTGCCATAGGCACAGTCTGCATCCTCGTTTGAGGCCTTTTGCGAAGGTGCCACCTTCACATAGTGTGCTGAGGGCACACTCTGGGGCCACCACACTCCTCCCCTATACCTTATTTTCAGATCTACAGCTCTGGGATCCAATTGTGCAGATGACAGAAGCCTCAGGGATGACACAGATGACAGAGATAGGAATTCCAAAAACTAGGTAGGCTGGGAGGATGAGCTGATACTACTAAGTTAAAGTTGACCAAGACAGAAACAGCTGAACTTTGCAGGTTTTGTGTTTTAATCCAACTATACAAATACGGAGTGGCTGAGGTGTGGGAACATGGTATGGGAGGAGTGGTTGATGGGTGAAGTAATAGCTACCTGGAAACGCTAAGACTCTGCAGAAGAGAAGATGGTTGCTGCAAATATATAAAAGTCTACCTCGGAAGAGTGATGCCAGGAGGTCTGAGCACCCTCAGGAGCAGGGCTGGGCGGAAAGAGCACACGCCGGGAGGAAAAGGACACTTGAGCCCTTGGACATCAAAACAGGCTCAAGAGACTGAGCTTCCTTGGGCAAGGGCAGGACGGTGTGCGGGCTGGAACACGAGGGAAGAGATTCCTCATTTGATGGGAAGTAGAATCAGGTCTGAGGGCCTGTGAACCTGTCTTCTTTCTTCCCACCTCCCTGGAACCTGGGCATGCATGGTAAAATGGTCAACGAATAAACAAAGATGAGACTGAAGAAACAGTATTGTTGACTTGAGAGAACCCATTCTCAAGACTGTCAGATCCCTGCTTCAGACCATCAAAAATAATAGTTGTGGCAAAACCCCTGATCAAGACCACATCCTGTATGTACATTTAGTCCTTGTTTTCCAAGCCTGTGCAATACAAAGTCAGTTGACGGAGGTGCCCACAGTCTAGGCATCCTCTACACTTGCGGAAGTGCCTGGGAGAAGAGGCACCTGGTGTGCACTGGCCCCGAACACCTGGACTCACCAACAGAGGGAAGGACAGGAATGCACTCTACACACCCCCACTCCTACCACCACCAAATGAAAATGCCAGAAAGAGCTGAAAGGGAAAGGAAAGAGAGTGACGCCTAACCTACGTGAACATCTCAAAGGTGATGTCAGCAGATGCTTCTGACATGTTCTTTTCCTAAAGCAGTTGTTGGATAAAGGATTCCAAATTACTTGACTTGAATTTCTGAGCAAAGAACAGAATGATAAAACCAAGTTCCCGGGGCAGCAGCCACTGCTATAACAGCTCTTCCCAGAGCTCTCAGAAACCACGATGAGCTAGGAATGCCGGCCACTACTCTGAAAGGGGAAGGAAATGTTCCTGCCTGTCAAAGGTGGCTTCGTTCTTACCTTGATGCTCCCACTGTGTCTGCAGAAGTCTATTTTGCTCATCAACATACTGAAGATTGGGACTGGTTGAAAGCTGGAGGTACTGTGGAGCAAGAGCTTTTCTGTAAATCATCTTCCAGCAGCTGCTGCTCTTCATCTAGGAGTGGGGCTGGGCTGTCCAGAAACATCCCCACTGTCTCCCCTGCTCCTCCTACCTGGCCAAGGGCAGACCGAGCTGTGCCTGCGATGCAGTAGCTGGCTGTGGAGCCATTTCTCTTGAAGGATCCTGAGGCCATAGGTTTGGTCTCACTAGTGATTTTAACCACCTGAGCTGCCTTTTTCAAAAGGTATTGACGGAAGCACAGAACCGTTCTGAGATTAGTTCGGAAAAAAACGTGGCTCTAACATTCATAAATGGTGTTTGGAAAAGGCATCTTATCTCCTAGATCCTGTACAAGGAGGGACGTGGGGAACACAGGTAGAGGTGTCCAAGCTCAGGGATGCTATAATGGTGGCGCTGTCCACATCTCCCCCTGCAGCCAGCCAGCTGGAGGGGAAGCAGCTGGTCATGCCTTGGGCACACAGTACATTTAGGGGGTCCTGAGCACCCAGAGGAGGCAGCACATAGAGAGCCCCACTAGGGTGGCCGGGAATCTGGGGCCCCTTTTTGCTAAAGAAGTGTGAGAGAGCTGTGCAGGGATGGGGCAAGGGCTCTTATATCACTGCTCAGGAGAGAGAAAAGGAATACAGAAGACCCCACATCTCCGCCCTTCCCCCATCAAACCCACATGGAAACCCTGGCAACCAGGGGTTCTGCTGGGGGTGAGCAGAGAGGCGCTGGGCTGTTTCACACCATAGCTGCTCCCCCTGGTGGGACCTACTTCCCCTGCAGGAGCGTAAGGCTATGGAGCCATGGGGGAGCAGGGGACCAACATGGTTGCTGGCCCTGGAGAGGAGCCAAGGTCATTGCTGCTGTCATCTCAGGCCACACGGGAAACAAGGGGCTCACGGGACAGGGTGGGGGGTGGGATGTGTGCTCAGCCTGAGTAAGCACATGCATGACTCTGGACTCCAGCGAGGTTGACCAGTTCCAAGTGCCATGCTGTACAAGTGACACTGTCACACAGAAGCCACTTCCTGGAGGTCTAGAAGGGCTCCACATAGGAACATGAAGATAAATAAAAGTGTAGCCTGGACAAAGGCCATGAGGTCACCTGGAAAGGGAAATGGACTTAGTCTATGTCACTCCAGAAGACAGAATCTGGACCAACAGATGGAAGGGACAGGAGATGCATTTTGGCTACTATCAAAAGGAACATGGAACATTTAGAGCCTCCTAACTGAAACTGGGCATCTTCCTTGGCATCACTCAGCATCTGGGAAGTTTAGGCAGCTCTCTGTTAGGAAGGCATCCATTGAGGACATCTGCCTCTGAGGGAAGGTGGGACTAGATGACCCCCATGAAGGTCCCTTCTAATTCTAAGACATTATAAAGTGTAAGTCTTCTAATCATCCTTCTCTCCCTGCAGAAAGTCAGTCCAAGGAATAAGCTAAAAGACCACTGCAGAAGCAGGGAAAGGAGGGGCATTTGTCTGTAACTGGAGCAGAGGCAGTGTTCTAGCAAGCTGTGGAAACATCAGGGAAAATGGCAAATTTTTAATGACATGCTCATGAGGATATTTACCTGACATATAAAGTGACTCAGATACTTTTTTTCCACTTTGATTACAGAGAAAGATGTTTTTGCGCCTTACAGACCCTGCTCTGAAGGAACACTGTGTTCCAAGCATCGAGGGCAGGTCTGCCTGGGACAGCAGGCAAGTCCTGGTGGGTGCTCTGAGCCCAGGTTGGGATGGGTGCCCCCTGCACCCCCACCAAGAGTCCCTCTTGCAGCAGCCCTGCTCACTGGGTTGCCTAGATTTCCTGACACTTTGCAGGAGCTAACAGGGAAGCGTTTCCTCTTCACCAGCTGATCTGCTCACAATTAAACACCAGTAACCAATTGTCTACAGGGTCCCAGGAGACAAGACAGGGTGCCATTGACGTGGATTAGGGAAGTGGCCAATCAAGGCAGCAGGACCTCAGTGACTGCGATAGTCACTAACGAGGCATTAGCACCTTCCCTGCCTCCTCCATGCTTTCTGTCCGGCAGCTGGAGTGGCAGAGAGGCCAGCGTCCTTTGGGAAACTTTTCCCAGCTATTTATTCTCTTCCTGGTAATCTTTACATGGGGTTAATTGTTGGCCTCTGGGGAAGGGGCCTCAGCAGCCGCAGCTTCTGGCTGTGACCTCAGAGCACTATATTTACATGATGGAGTCCTTGTAGAGTTTCCAGATGCTTCTTTGGTTGTGGGTCATTTCGGGACATGGAACCAGCCTCCTTCAATGGGCTTCCTCTGACTCTTCTAACCTGATGGGGTAGTGTCTACAAGGGTCAGCCCTATGGCTTGGATCTGGACTTCTCCCCATCTGTGTCCCAAAAACTGGAGCTTGAGGTGATGTCTAAAGAAGGAACTGTGACAGTTCCAGTGCCCCTGGTACATCTCTGACGTCATCCTTGGGAGTACAGACCTATGCTCTTGGAACCCTTCCCATTGCAGAGCCTCCCACCTCCTTCCTAGGGGCTGGTGCATACTCATTCCATGGGGAAGATACAGCTCTGTTCTTGTCGTTTGGCTGGGAACAATCTGATCTGAAGATAAACTAACCATCATGTGACTCTCAGCATTCAACACTTATTGAGCTCCTACTATATATACAGAGCAGCAGGCCAAGCGCTAGGATACCAGAGATTGATCAGCTGCCTTTCAGTTAGGGAAGCAAGAATCTGATGTAAAACCAGCATGTTTTCTGATGTTAAATAATAAAATAATAAAAGAAAACGCCCAGTGTTTCCTGATGGGTTAATGAATGATTCATTCAACATTTATTATGCCTTTTCTGTGTGCTGGGCACTATGCCAAGAGCCAGGGCACCTGGGATGGGAGAACTGGCCTCTGCCCTTAGAGGAGGGAGGCACCCAGGCATTCCTGGTGTGGGTTCCAGAACACTGAGAGCCGGCGGAGAGGACACAGGAGCAGAACGGGCTAAGGACGTGTGGAAACGGGGACTGCTTGCTTCTATTGGTCGCTAGCGCAGGAACGGAAAAGGCCAAACATGCCCCACTGTTCAATGACGCCTCACTATTCCACTGTCCCAGGCACACACCTTCTGGTGGTTTCCATCCTCCATGAAGATTATCCCTCAACGAGCAGAAGGCCTGCCCTCCAGCTCCTGCCCCAGCACCTCGGCTGCTGTGACCTCCAGCAAGACTGAGTAAAGATGTTTTTTCAGAAAACGTCATCTTTCTTTTTGAACAGATGATGCACAAAATATAAAATGTACCAAAGGGTAGGCAGGGAAAAGGAAATCTTCCCCCACTCTATCTAATCCCTCAATTCCCCTTCCTCTAGGCATCTTCTGTTCCCATTTCCTTGTTTATCCTCTCACAGATACTGTATGCCAGAGAAACATACACATTTTGAAATGGTATTTAACTTTTTTGTGAGACAGGGTCTCGCTCCATCATCCAGGCTAGAGTGCAGTGGTGCAATCTCAGCTCACTGCAGCCTCAACCTCTTGGGCTCAAGCTATCTTCCCACCTCAGTCCCCCAAGTAGCTGGGACCACAGGGATATGCTCCCTTATCCAGACAATTTTTTAGAGATGGGGTTTCACCATGTTGCCAAGGCTGGTCTTGAACTCCTGGGCTCAAGCTATCTGCAGCCTCAGCCTCCCAAAGTGCTGGATTACAAGTGTGAGTCACTGCACCCAGGTGGTGTTTGCCTTTTCATTCTAAAGTATGTATTGTTTTGAACCTAAGTACCACACACACTGTACATTCCTATTTTTTAAGGTTCTACATTTTGAGAATCGTCCCAAGCACATATACATAAGGCTGTTTTGATCTTTCTGACAGCTTGGAAGAATTCCGCAGAATGGATGTGCCATAATTGATTCACCTGATGGCCTCCAATGGACATTTATCTCCATTCCAATCTTTTGCTATTACAATGGATATCCTTGTATATTTCATTTCACATGTGCGAAATTATGTCTGGATGTCTAAGTCCTAGAAATGGAACTCTCGGGTCACTTTTGAGAGATACTGCCAACCTGCTTTCTCTAGAAGAGTTAGCACTTTATACTCCTACAAGAATCTATGAGGTGAAACTTTTTGATCTATGCCAACCTTGTCCTACTTTCAATTTGCATTTCTCTGTTGCAGAGTGAGGTTGAGCCTCTTCTCATTTGCTTCAAAGTCATTTGCATTTCCTTTTTCTGGGAACTCTCTGCACCCTTTCCCCATTCTTCTAACAGGCTGTCAGGAGTGAGACTGTTATTACTGCATCAGCTTGAAGAATGTTCTGCAGCCCCCTTTGGAGGGCATGGGCAAGGGCGCCGAGTTTGAGGGGAGCCTCCACAGGCAGGGCCAGGCCTGGGACTGCCTACTTGGTCGGGAGCAGTTGACAAAGGCCGGGCACCCTGAGATCTCCAGGTGCTCACACGCTGGGCTCTGTGCTCAAAGAATACAATGGGCCCTGGGTTCTGCCCTCCGTAGCAGCTCCGATTTCACTGTTTTTGAATCTTTATTATGTGAGGAAATAAAAAACAACTTCCTTACTACTAACATCATAATCTCTTTAAGGGGTTCACAGTGAGCCACCATCTACAGGAAAGGCTGTATGTTACTTCTGTTTTCACTCTATACAACCCTTCAGCTGGAGAGCTAGACATAAGAATTTGTTTTGATTCCTCTTTCTTTCCTTCCTTTATTCCTCCCTCCCCTCCCCGCTGTCTCTCTTCCAATCCCCTTTATTCCATCTATCCAGCCCATCCACTCACTCATTTAACACTACTTGGTGGGGTGGGCAAGGCTTTTCTCATTAAGACTTCTCTCATGGAAATGTCATGATTGAGTTGCTGATGTGTATCCAGCATCTATCCCAATTACTTCCTCCAGGTCTTGACAGCTAGGTTTTCCTTCAGTTCAGAGCCAGTTAGGATGGATGATGTATTAGCCTCAGCCATGCCATTTCTGGGCCTCTCAGGGTCAAAGCTCAGGGCTCCTGTGGGTCCCCCACCTCCAGCTCCATTGGCCCCTTTCCTGGGTTGCCCTTACTGACAACCAAGCCCTGGCCTAGAGGCCACCAGGGCAAGCCCAGGTGCCTGCTTTATTTACTGAGATGCCCAGGTTTTCATGATCCTCTCTGGGTTAGTTCAGGCCCTATGACTAAGCTTGTTTTGCATCTCCATCTGAGCAATTCGTATTGCAACATAGCGGGAGGAAGAACTTCCTTCCTGTTTCCAGTTCTTGTCAATGTCCCTCCAGCCCTAGAAGGCAGGAGTGGGTCCAGCCTTCAGCTTCTATTGACACTCTCAACCTCAGCAGCACTTACCTCCCTTGGGGCCTGAGAGCTAGCTGCACAGTCCCCCTGGTCTGAGTTTCAATCATAAGCCACAGAGTACCCTTCAGAGGTCTAAGCACAGCTACTAGGGGCCCCTTCTCTGAGATCCTAGATTCTAGTGATTCACTTCTTCCCTTGTGTTTCTCAGCCCTAGGGACAGTAACTGCTTTCTACAGTTACTTATATCTGGGATGCCCCAGTGTCCCTTTTTGCTCTTTCAGCCTTCCAATACTTGTGTAATTCCCTATATTAAATCCCTGCTGCCTAAATACCTAATGTAGTCTCCGTTTTCCAAACTGGATCTTGATGGATACATCATCTAACTCACAATTAGAGACCAGAGGCTGATCAGTGCAGCCCCTGTAGTATCAGGAGCACCAGGAAAGGAGAGGCAATAATTCTTCTGAGCCTGGAGAGATGAGTGGAGGCATTTGCCATGCACAGAAGATGAACCCAGAACTTAGGGGGTTCACAGTCTTTATGGAGAATCAACTAGAGGGGTTCCCATCAAATGTTCTCCTTCTCCTGTGATCACAGTCACAATTACTCCA
Organism: Plecturocebus donacophilus; assembly: GCA_004027715.1. Classification (NCBI taxonomy): domain Eukaryota; kingdom Metazoa; phylum Chordata; class Mammalia; order Primates; family Pitheciidae; genus Plecturocebus; species Plecturocebus donacophilus. Next base: position 52,320 of record PVKP010000919.1, on the reverse strand, counting down.
GGCTCCATTCTGAGCTGGTTCCTCTCTCCCCTCAGGGATGCAATTGTATGGCTCTTGGCAATTATCTACAGCTTTCCAATATATTCAATCAGTGGAATTTCATATAGCTGATGAGTTTCTCTTTCCCTTTCTAAATTTATGAGAATATGTTTAAAAAATTATATTTGCCCCTCATGGACAAACTAGGCAGGAGTGTGCCATGAAGCAAATAGATTCATAAATTATAGGCTTGCTTCAGGCCCACGGGCCTCTAGCTCATTCCAAAACCTCACCATGCCCCACAACACATTATAAGCAAAGAAGGGCTCCAAGGCTTATCTTGTCTAAACTAACAACTATGCAGGGATATCCAGCTGATCTAGAAAGAGATTAAATATATCTTCTATCCAAGAGCTTCCAAATGCTCTGATTAAGAGCTTGAGTTGGATCCGAATCCCTTTAAATGTATCTATAATTGGCTAAATTCCAAAGCTGCAAACAAAAGGCCCTTGTATTATGTTTGCTCTTTTAATGAAAAGAAAAAATAATCAGACTATGCTCCCAAAAATGCACCCATAGTTCAACCCTTTTTATGAATGACCTTTAAAAATATCAGCATACTTTCTAGGGTGCAGAACCACAAGAAGAAAGGAGTAAGGTGTCCTACCTCCATAGTTGGGGCCAGTTTTAGGAGCCAGAACTCCAAGCCACAGACAGTGAAAAGAGCCCTGCTCTCGGACTGAGGAGTCCTGAGCTCCATGAATTATTAGCCTGTACGCCAGCTTCTCTGAGCCTCTTGTTTTCTTGTCTTTAAAACCAGGATCATCAATCCCTACTCACAGACCTATGATGAGAATAAGAGCCATTTGATTCTCCATTTATTCAACATGATTCAAGAATGGGAAATAGTAAGAAACCCAAATCTCAGCAGCAAACTTGAGCTGTTTCAGAGCAGTGTTCAGTATCCCAGTCCTCAGCATCATAGCATCTAGGCAAGATGAACAGGTTTTTTCCCCTTTCTACTGGGGAAGCAGGGGGAAAACTCTGGCAAGAATGTTCTTTGACATCTCATAACTATAAATTCAAAAAGTTTTTCTTATGCCTAACACTTGTCACTGAACAAGCACATGTCTGATGCTAAATGATATGAGTAGCCTATGCAGGATGGAGGCACAAACCCTGAAGATACTGTCCTTGCAAAAACACCTTGCTGTTTTATTGTTTTTAACTTCCAAATAAGCTGCTGCCATATAAACCTATGACCCCTTCAACACTATAGGGTTTGTCGGTAGCATGATTTCTGTCATACTTACCTGGATCCCCAAGTCTAACACTCCAACATCCTGTTTTCCCATTATCCATAAGTGGGACATGCTAGTTAACAATACATAGGACAGGTCAAGGTTGTTCTTGACTCTGATCACCATGTGGCTACTGCTAGAGTTGACGTAAAACCTTTAGGCAGACACAGCGTGGACAGTGTCATGGCTTCAGGCAGCCAGCCCATCCTCACACTGGGAACTATACTGCATTACTCCACTACCGGAGGGTCATATAGCTCTATCTCAGTCATGGCAATGTTAGGTCCCAACACTACCAATCATTACTGCATTCTGTGTGACCAACACTGTGCCAGGGTTACCTTGGTCTGACCCACTCAGGCCTCTCCAGCTTACTTTTTAGGAGCTGATGAATAAGCCAAGGCTTATTCTGTGACGTCATGCCAATTTCCTGTGGTAATTATGCTATGCTTAGACTCGTGAAGATGAGCCTCTATTCCTAGCTCCTTTAGACAAAGGAAGTAAAAGGGGATCCTGGGTGCACTGAGTGGTCAGAGGAGAGCTAGAATGAGATTCCAAACCCCATCTGAAGACAGCCATGTATCTGAGAATAATTCCCATTTATTACATACAGAGTTGAATATATAGCCAAATTTATGCTAAATATCCCTTCTCCCCTCTTGAAGTATTTGCTGAGGCCAAGAATCTACAGCTGGGCTGAAGCCAAGGATTTGACTTACTAGAAGCTGTTTTCATATACACCAATTGGGTTATTTAACACAAAATTCAACAGCGCTAGATGCCTGAGTCTGAATAAATTATAGAATCATTATGCTGAGAAGGGTCTGTTTTTAAAAGGCTCAATCCTAGTGTTACTTGAATGGAACCACAAATTCCCTGAACATTTCTGTATGCAGTCATGTTAACTCAAATGCTCATAAAACAACTGACTTTTGCATTTTGCATAATGCACATTCAGACCTCCATGCAATTTTCAAATTAATCCTGTATTATGTAGTAACACACATGCATACATACAGCCACTCATTTCTCTATAGAACAAATAAATCCTCACCTGGGGGAAAACAGTAACTGTTGGAGAATGAATGTTCTGGAGAATGCGTGTTGTGCATAATCAATCAGCTTGTGGGGCTTTAACAGTAAGTGTATATAAATTTAGGGTCTTGGGTTAATAACCAAATAGCACTGAATAAGCAAACTGGATATGGAGGAAAAGATTTAAGACCTCCACCAATGAGTAAGGAACTCAGAGCTGTGCAACAGCTTAAAACAAAAGAAAAGAAACAAAATGCTGCAAAGATGGAAAGAACCTTGCTCCATCACTGCCCTCACCAAGTATACTGCTGGGGAGAACGGACCCGAACAATAAATGCACAGCTTCAAGTCTCCTTCAGCTGAACGTATGCTGACTATATGTTCATACCAGGCCTCTGAGGATCAGCAAGGCAGCACTCAATTTACTTGAATATTTTTATCTGTGGTTGTTCCGCAGATTCTCTGTGCAAAAGTGGCTCTGACATTGAGACTGATGACATCATACTGCACCAGGAGGGTTTGAAAAGGTTATTACTCAAATAATGAGGTTTTCTGGAGATAGTGGGGATCAAAGCCATTCCAAACCAGCTTCAACAAAGAGAAAGGCAAGTGGCTTTGGTTTTTATTGGTGAGGGTCAGGCCAGTGATTGGGTGTGCTTGGTTTGAACTTCCTGCCAGCTCCCAGGGAAGGAGCAAGTCTGTCTTCTTACGGGCTCACCCAGAGGTGGGACACATGAAAACAGAGGGGTGGGGCTTGAAAGCTGTCAGCAGTCAAGCATCAGAAATGGAGCCAGACTCCTTACTACAATTTTTATACCTTCAGGCTGCCATTGCAGATTTAAAATCCCACTCTGAAATGTACCTACTATGCGACTTGATCTACCTAAAACTGCCTCCTTAGCAATAAAAGGTGTATAGCATTTAAAATAAATGACGTTACACAGATTAAAGGAAGTTGGCCCAGTGCCAAGACGTAAGAGATATTCAACAATTGTTTCTGAATCTGGAAATTTAAGAAGAAAAATCTGTTTCCTCCACATCGTTTCACATTTACCCTTGACTTTTCGTTCTTGGGAAAACCAGAAAGAGGTCCTCAGCTCTGGTAAGGTTCTAACTCCTTGCCAGAGATATTGTCAGATATAAGGGGTGAGGGTAGAAAAGGAGAAGAAGGGCTTACAGGGCTGGAGGTGGTGGGAAGCAGGGAGGGTGGTGTTCGGGATACCGTATAAAGCAATTCCTCAAAATGTGCCACATGACATTTCTGTCTGAGGCAGCTCTGCTGGTCACAATGGAGAGATAGGCAACCTGGCTGGAGGAAAAATGGCCCCAGTGGAAAAGGATCGAATGGTAGGTCTTATAGGTTAAATCGTGTTCCCCCAAAAGGGTGTGTAAGTCAACACCCTTAGTACCTCAGAATGTAATGCTATTTTGAAGTAGAGTCTCTGCAGATGTAGTGAAGTTAAAATGAGGTCACCTTCAGTGAGGGTAGGCCCTAAACTTAATTAAGACTGGTGTCCTCATCAGAAGAGAAAAGACAGAGACAGACAGGAGTGATGTAGTTAGCAGCCAAAGAACGTGAAAAGAGCAAGGGAGAGTCAAGGCAGGATTCTACCAAGTCTCCAAGAGAGAATGCACTTCTGATGCTTGGATTATGGACTTCAAGCCTCCAGAACTGGGAGAGAATACATTTCTGTTACCTAAGCCCTCCAGTTTGCGATCTTTGCCACGGCAGTTTGAGGAAGCTAATACAGTGGGAAGAAATCATCCATTATTGCATCTTTTTTCTTTGAAGATTTTAGTGTATAATTTTACTCAAAATTGGAATAGCTGGGGATATTTTTTATTTTAAAATAATAAACAAATTACAGATCTTCATTTATTGCCAACTAGCCATTAATTTCTCAGATTTTAAACACACAATAAGAAGATATTTTATATAAAAATATCTAGAGTTTCAGTTCATAATCATTTTTATACTCCATGGTTAATACTGTAGTAAATTTGTAAATAGAAGATAAAGAAGTATTTCTGCTACATCTGTAAGCAAAAAGAAAATCTTAGCAGTGATTATCTCTGGGTTATGGGATTATAGGTCATTTTTTTCCTTTTCTGTTATTTTCAAATTTTCTTAGTGTGATAAAATATTGGCAAAAGAAATCCAGTTTTTCTTTCCAAGAGATACTGTAATTTTCCTAAGAGCAAGGAATAGGATTCAGTGTGTTTTTGTCTTATGGGCTTTTGTCTTGACTTTTAATCCCAGAGCTCAGGGAGATGTTCACAGCCTCTTCATTAGGACTAAAAGGATTAGAATAGAGCACACAGTGGTGAGCACACCCATTTGTTCCTTTAGAGATTAGAAAACAGGAACTTATCCTGCCAGCACAAGAGGCTCAGGCTGGGAAGTTTGTAAATATCTTTTTCTGCTTTAGTATAATAATACGCATAGTCCTTTTTATTCTCAGGAGTTTTCAAAAATAGGCCTTAAAGTCCAGCTGCTTAGAAGTCTCCTGTAACAAAAATCAAATACATTTAAAAGTAAATAGAGACTTCTGGTTCCGCTATATCTCCCGCTACTTACACAAAAAACTCCACGCAAAATACACAAAGCAACTACCAGAGAATTCAAAAAAGCAAACAAAGTCAGCAGATTTTGGAGGACTCAAAACTTGCCGAAGCACCGGGGTGAGTTTCCCATTATCTTTTTCCTCAGTTGAGCTGGGAGGGCAGGTCTCAGTCACAGAACTGCAAAGCAGAGATTATACTAACTACCCTTCTAGAGAATTTTGTGAGAACTAAATATATTAACATAAGCAAAGGCCCAGGCAAGTGCAATTAGTAAATGTGAGAGGAGCTCTGCCTCCAAATGGCCACTCCAGAGGACACGGTCATGGGCAATAAGCGGAAGTTACAAGGAGAGCTCTTACCAGTGGCAAAGGCTGTCAGGCAGATCCACGTCACCTACTGCGGGTTTCCTGGAGTGCCCCAGGCCTTGTAACAAGTTGTTCTGTGCAAAAAGTGGCCCATGGTTGAATGTTTAGAAGAGAGTGAATTAAACAACTCTCCTTACCATATGACAAAGGTGCTAATGTATATCATAAATTTCCAAAAGAGGACATGCTGTGAAAAACTTCCCAAGCTAATTTTGCCAAGAATCCCCTTTTAGATGGAACACTTCAGTCTCCCAAGACTACTACTACTTTTTGTTTTGTTTTTTGATTTTTGAGATGGAGTCTCACTCTGTCACCCAAGCTGGAGAACAGTGGTGTGATCATGGCTCACCACAACCTGCGCCTCCCAGGTTCAAGCAATTCTCCTGCCTCAGCCTCCTGAGTAGCTAGGATTACAGGTGCCAACCACAACGCCTAGCTAATTTTTGTATTTTTAGTAGAGACAAGGTTTCACCATGTTGGCTAGGCTGGTCTCGAACTCCTGACCTCAGGTGATCTGCCGTTCTCGGCTTCCCAAAGTGCTGGGAGCCACAGTGTCCGGCCCAAGACTACTTCTTAGATGAAGCACTCCACGCTCCCGAGATGATTACTATTTGTTTGGATCATACTTTGGAATACTTTGGGAAATGCTGAACTCTTGAAATGAGCATGGGACTGAGAGTCAGAAGATTTGGCCTCTAGTTCTGGTTGCGTACAAGTAAGGTTACCTCTCTAGACCTCAGTGTCTTCTCCAAAACAGGAGGGTTAGGCCAGGATCTCTCCACCAAGATCTTTTTGGATCTAACTATCTACAATTCTACAGCTTCTGCAAAGTATACTGGAGTAAGTGTGCTGCTTTGGGAGAGAAGTGGGCCAGAGGACCTCCAAATTTCAAAATAATTCTTCAAAATGTCCATCTTTTCAGCTACAGTTCTTAAAACAGGAAAAAAAAAAGGAATTTCCCCATAAAAATTTCCAAAAACATCACATCTTAATTCTTGGCATATGAATATATCATTTTCTACCAGCTCTAAACACCACTGGCTCATCTGTGTAATGTTTCCAGATGCTTCTGCAATTAGCTCTGTTGTTTTTAAATCTGTCCATTAAATTGAGTAAGATGTTCCTTCTTCTCTTCCAACAAAGTCGTCTGGTGGTTATTAAAAAAAAAAAAAAAACTGAAGCTACTGAAAGACAACATGAACACCACTCTTTACAGGCAGGTTGTTCACATAAAATCTGCAAAACATTCACAGACCAGTGCTAAATCATGATCTCCTCCATCTCTGCATCTCCAACTTCAACTAGCATGATTACAATGATGCCTTACAAAAGATGAGGGATTCACCCTCCGATATGTGGTATGTTCCAGAACATTCTGGAATACATAAGCTATTTCCCCACCTATCATAATTATTTAGTTTGTGAAATCAACGACTACCACTGACTACGAGTTTTATATTTCTTTGTTTCCTAAATAAATCAAAGGATGTACTAATACTGTAGAGATGTCAATTCTCAACCAATTTATATACATATTCAGTATCATTCCAATCTAAAGCCAAACAAGTTAATTTTTCTTTTGTAGAAACTGACATGATGTGTTCAAAGTCAAAAATTTAAGTGTAACCAAGACAATTTTGAAGAATGAAGGTTAAGGAATTACATTCACAGCAACAAGATTTAAGATAGTGCAGTACTGGCCCAACAGGAGACAAATAGACCATAAACATTTGATTTATGACAAAGACTCGACTACACATCTGTAGGGGATACAATGGTCTTTTCAATGAATGTTGCTTGGTCAATTAAATATCCAAATAGACCAAAAAAATATTGATCCCTATCTCATATTATACACAAAAATAATACTAAATGGATTGTTGCTATAAGTAGGCAAAGTAAAAAGGTAAAGTTTCTATTAATAGAAGATAATACAGAGCAGTATGTTCATGAGCTTGGGGTAAACAAACATTTCCTAACCAGAGCACAGATAGTACTAATAATGAAGGAACTAACAGGACTTGATGAAAAGTAAAAACCTTGTCTCTCAGACAACACCATTAAAAGAGTAAAACATGGAAACTACCGAGCAGGAGGACATGTTTACAATATATAAAACCAACAAAAAATCTTATGCAGAACATATGCCCATAAATCTAGAGGAAAAAGCCAATCAACTCCATTATTTTTAAATGGCCAAAAGACTTCTAAAGACATTTCACAGAAAAGAGTATACAAGTGGCTAACAAATACTGCAAAGATATTTAAACTTCAGTCATCAAGAAAATGCAAATTAAAATCATGATGAGATACCAAACACACCTACCAGAATAGCTAAAATTAGGAAGACAGCTACAAGTTTTGGAAAGGACTGGAGGCCACTGGGATCCGCATGCACTCTAGTGGGAGGCAAATTGGTGCAATCCCATTGGAAAACTGGTGACTTCTACTGAACATACACATCTAAGATCCAGGAATTTTCTGAGTATGTACTCAACAGAAATATATACAAGATTTTTAACAATCTCAATCTAAAAACAATCTACAAGTCCATCATCAGTTGAACTGATGTATGGATTGCAGTATGTTCATACAATGAAATACTGTACAGCAATGAAAATAAACTATGGCTACACATAACAATAATGACAAATCTCTCAAACATAATCTCGAAAGGAGCCAGACACAAAAGAGAAATACAGTCACTTCTGCTTTAATATGATGTATGTGTTCCCAAAAAGTAACACAATATGCAAACACATGCGACTAAAATCATAGGATTTATGAGAAAGGCAGGGTTAGGAACAAAACATTCAAAACTTTGGCAATGACAAATTCTAAAAATAGGGAAATCTAATAAAAATGAAGTCACAGTTTTACACATGTAAAATTGTTAAGAAATACATACATACTAAAATAAACAGTATTTTATGTTGAGAAAGACCTGATGTTTGCTTGTGGCAGAGGGTGTAAGAAGGGTTGCAGCTTGCAAGTTATTGTGACGTAGTAGAAGAAGCATTGCCTAAGATTAGATGGAGTGTGTAACACTAGATGTGGATGGGTGTGTCTCAGAACACAATCAACCCAGGCAGCTGGTAGATATATAAGGTGCGTGTGTACGTGCATACTGTGTATTCCTACTGGGCTCAGTTTTGCTGAGTGAAGTTTTCTGCATTCCCTTAGAGTTTCTTGAGGACAAAATTGCGTACAAGCAACAGTAAATTGCATTATGCTCAAATTGTTCTTTAATGCATCAATCATAATGGAAATTTGCATTTTTGAAAGCAGCATTATAGCAGAACAGCTAGTACCTTATTATTCTATTTAAATAAAGTTCAAACATAGGCAAAATCTAATTTATGTTGTTATTAGGTAGGTACAAAGGTAACTGCTGTTTTGCTATTGAAAGTAATGGCAAAAAGTGCAATTACTTTTGCACCAACCTAATAGATATCAGGATGCTGGTTACTCTAAAGGGGGTTATAACTAAAAGGGATCACAAGGAGTAACCTCTAGAATGCTGGGTACCGACTAAACAAACGTGTTCAATGTTAAAAGCTGATCATTTGGCACATTTAACACTTGTGCATTTTACTATATGTGTGTTACGTATCTTTTTCAGTTCAAAAAATGGAATGCTACATTAAAATTGAAAAATAAAATCTCTCTCTTTTAGGAATACTTCATGGGTTTATACCTTCATCAGAAAAAAAAAAAAAAAAACATATCCACACAGCATCTTGAGGTATGTGCCGATCTAGAGGCATTTTAAAGCCCACTGCCCATCTTATTGGAGTCAGAACTCAGTATTCTGTGGTCAGAGAAGAGTTTTCATTACAAATAACACCTCCTCATTTCACTCCTTAGCCCCAAACAATTCTCCTCCTAAGGCCACTCCCTCTTGTCTCCAAAAAGTCAAGCTTTTCTTCCTATCAAACCAAAAACATGAAGAAAGGCAAAAATCTAATATCAAACAGTATGTTTCTAACCCCAGATACTGATTACTCGAGTAAGTTAGTTTGGAGTATCTACATCACTGGATATATGAGAGTTGCCTAGGGCTGCTGGGTTCTTGTCATCTTCAAAACTCTCAAAGCACTGTAATCTACCCACTAACTCAGTGGGAGATATACAGAATAGTAATGGCTTCTTCTTAGCCATAGATTAACACTTCCAGGCTTGAAGAAATGAGCACTAGCCAGGCATTAGAAGAGAAATTAGAAGTCTCCCATATTGTTAACTAATGCTGGCATTAACAGATCAACTATGGTAGAGTATCTCAGGGTAGTCCAAGGAACATTCCAATCAAGAGTCACTAAGCGTGCTCCTTAAAAGACTGGTTCCTGGATGCTACCCTAGACCTACTGAATCAGAATCTCTTAGAGGTAGGAGCTCGGGACTCTGCATTTTAAATAATCTTTCCAGGTGACTGTGATGGACAATAAAGTTAGGAAACAACTGTACTGGAGGTTGGGCAAGGGAAGAACTGATGTCATACTAATGATGACACAAAGGGGAACAGTCTCATTAAGAAAGCTGTTTTGAACCAGGTCAACCTTGAAATCACTCAACATTGTGTTAATAATGAGGAATGAAGCTACCAGGCATCAAACCTGCACTGAGCCACTGAAAGGAGGCAAGAGCGACTGTCACGTGCATTTAACACTGAGTTCTTACAGCAAACAAACCCAAAATTTTCTACACACCATTCTGAGGACTTCTCTGGGGCGAGATGTGACCTGGCTGCTCCTGCCATTTCAGCAAGCCCCTGGCTATGTATCAAACTCCCCAGAGCCTCTACATCTCTGCATCCATCTGTTTACTGGATGGATTAAGAGCATTTCCTCTGGAGAGCTTGGGAAAATCATCTTATGCTAAGTGGCAAGTCATAAGCACATCAGAAATGCCAAACTAGCATGATGAAAAGCAGAGACTTACATGATGACTATCACAGACTACACTTTAGCAGATGAGCAATAAATATAGTTTTCGGTTTGGGGTTTCTTGTGGGGAGCAGGGGATTGACAGTGAGTAAGGAAGGCAAAATGTGATGAGATGGGAGGACAGAAGGAAAGGTAAATGAACAAATGAATGGGCTGATGGAAGGAAGAGTGGACAGGCAGTTGGGTGTGTGGGTGAATGGATAAAATGGCTGGTAAGCCAAATAGTTGGATGGAGGAACAAACAGAGCCATATCGGATCAACTATCTTTTAGCCTTAAACTGTTTTTAACAGCTTACTGAGATATGATTCAAATATCACGCAATTCACCAATTTAAAGAATACAATTCACTGGCTCTTAAAACATTGTCAGAGTTGTGTAACCATCACTACAATCAATTTTTTTTAATTTTAAAATATTTTATTTTGAGGCAGAGTCTCACTCTGTCACCCAGGCTGGAGCGCAGTGGTGTGATCATAGCTCCCTGCAGCTTTGGCCTCCTGGGCTCAAGCAATCCTCCCACCTCGGCCTCCAGAGTAGCTGGGACTACAGGCACATGCTACCACACCTGGCTATTTAAAAAGAATTTTTTTTGGTAGATACAGGGTCTCCCTCTGTTGCCAAAGCTGACCTAGAACTCCTGGACTCAAGGCAAGTGATCCTCCTGCCTCAACCTCCCGAAGTGCTGAGATTACAGGCATTAGCCACCATGCCAAGACCCACATTCAATTTTAGAATATTTCACCATCCCCTAAAAAGAAACCCATGCCCGTTAGTTATCACCCTACCAATCCCTGTTCCTCCCAGTTTCAGACAACTACTACTCTATTTCTGTACAGAGTTGCCTATTCTGAATATTTCATAAATAGAATCAAAAACATGTGGTCCTTTGTGAGTGGCTTCATTTAGCATGTTTCCAAGGTTCATTCATGTTGTAACATAAATCAGTACTTCAGTTCTCTTTATTGCTGAATAATTTTCCATTGTACAGATAAGCCACACATCATTTGACAGACATTTGGGTTTTTCCTACTTTTTGGCTGTTAAATAGAATGCTGGTATGAAAATTCATGTACAAGTTTTTCTGTGAACGTAAGCTTTCATTTTTCTTGGGCACATATACAGAAGAATTGCTATGCCACATCGTAACTCTGTGTTTAACTTTTTAACAAACTGCCAGACTGTAGCCCAAACTGTTTTTCATTTTACACTCCCATCAGCAATGTATGTGCATTTCCCTGTGTCTAACAATGCTGAATGTCTCTCTGCATGTGCTTATAAATCATTTGTACATCTTCTTAGCAGAAATATCTATTCAGCTCCTTTGCTCTTTTTTGGGTTTCAGACTGAGTCTCACTCTGTCACCAGGCTGGAGTGCAGTGGCATGATCTCGGCTCACTGCAACCTCCACCTCCCAGGTTCAAGTGATTCTCCTGCCTCAGCCTCCCAAGTAGCTGGGACTACAGGCGTGTACCACCACACCTAGCTAATTTTTGTATTTTTAGTAGAGACGGGGTTTCACCACATTGGCCAGGATGTTCTCAATCTCTTGACCTCATTATCCGCCAGCCTCGGCCTCCCAAAGTGCTTGGGTTACAGGCATGAGCCACTGCGCTTGGCCCACTTTGTCCATTTTTAATTGGGTGATTTGTCTTTTTTATCATTGAGTTATATATTCTAGATACAAGTTTCTCTTCATTTTACGATTTCCAAAACTTTCTCATATTCTGGCTATATTTTCATTTTCTTGATGTCCTTTGAAGCACCAAAGTTTTTAGTTTTGATGACACCCAATTGATCTATTTTTTCTTTTATTACTTGAACCTTTGGTGTCCTATCTGAGAACCACATCTGGTTTAATCCAAGGTCATGAAGATTTATCTTCTTTCAAGAGTTTTATAGTTTTGGCTCTTATATTTTGGTCTTTGATCCATTTTTAGTTAGTTTTTGTATATTATGTGAGGTATGGGTCCAACTTCATTCTTTTGCATGTACATATCCACCAAACTATTTTGACAGAAGAAAAATGGGGCCATGTGGCAGAATGTTAATATAATACCAGTACCAATACCAACTGCCATTAGTAAGGGATCATCACATGCCAGGAACTGTGTGAGATTATATTTATTATCTTATTTAATCTCTATAACTCCCTATGAGGTAGGTATTTTCTCAATTTGCAGGTGGGAATCTGAGAGGTTAGATCCTTAGTCCAAGTTCCCATACTAGGAAGTGGCTCAATTGTGTCTGACTCCAGAGTCCTCTACTACCACCCTACACTGCCTCTGCAACAGCCCTCAGAAATCAGGGGATATCTCAGACACACCTAACTTCTCTCAGCAATTCAGTATGAATTCACTAATAAAGCATGTACCTAACACCTCCTACTTATATTTGAAGCATATTGTCATTTCTTAGATGTTTCAATCAGCACGTTCGAGTCAGAGGAAAAGCAGGATTTCTGTAGAACCTAAGACTTCTGTTTCTGGCAATGGTAGGTAGGTTATTTGTATCAATACTTCCACTGGGAGAAAACAGAATCCTAAAACTGCTAGATAGTATTTTAAATTTTTTCCAAACAGCTAGCAACATTCTAGAAAGACAGTAAGGAATAACCAGGCCAAAATCTAAGAGAAAATGAGAACCAAAGGAGGCAAAGAAAGTTCTTAAAGTTGTTTCTGTCCTGAAGACATCTGTCTGTTCAGACTGTGCTGCAGCCTTTTGGGTAAGAGAGCAGAAGAAAACTCCCAGAGCCTGACAAAAATCAATGAGTCTAACAGGTGGCCCACAGAGACACATTAAGCTGGGGCCCGGAAAATAATCATAATCATCCTCAGGTTAAGGGCGAACCAGAGTAAACCTAGTTCCCACCTCCAAAGGAGAAGGGGAGGGAAGTGAATCTCTCCCTGAGGAAATGTAACTATTGGGTCAGCCCACTGGTCTGACAGATACAAGCACAAATTTTGTCTGGAGGAAGATACCTTCACACTAGGCCTCAGGAATACCTCACATGTAATTATCCAAGATAATGAGCAGCATGTAGTCAAAGATAATCAAGTATCCAAGGAAAGAGAAGTCATGGGTAAAACCCAGCAGTAAAAGAATACAGCAGACACAGATTCATATAGATTTAAAATGTTTAAAGTCTCAAACATAGATTACAAAGCAGCTATGCTTATTAAGGAAACAAAAGATGAACCTGAAACATTTGTAAAATATCTGCAGAGAACAAAATACTTTCTATAAAAGGTACCCCCCTTCCAGAGTGAACTTGGCCTTGGAAAAAGTATTAGTTCAGGCAGTATATGGAGCAAGCGGCTTATCTCTGCAAATCACCTCTCTGTTTTGGCATTTTCCTTGGCACCTGCATATCCCTTCAAATTCCAGGGGCACAGACAAAGAAACAGAGGAAAAATCTGGAGTTACCATTCTTTCTCCAAACTTCAGAAATTAATCTACAATGAGCTACAAAATAAAAAGGCTAAACCTCAAGTATTTTTGCCCATCTCAGGTACCAAAACCATTACTGTACAAATTACAAAGACTTAACTGATTCCCTAAAATTCTCCTTGGGAAGAGAACTCTGAAGATTTCTTCTTCCATCTTTTTTGTCCTTTGATGCCCCATAGCCATAGCTGAGAGCCTCATCGTCTTTCCCACAGCTTCCTCCTGATCACCCTACACCTAGTACTACTCCCCTTCACATGACCTCTATATGGATCTTTCAAAAATAAAAATCATGTCACACTCTTGCAAAAATCCTGTAGCCCCTGCCTCTCTCAGCCTACTAAGGATGAAGTGCACACTCCTTAGCATGGCATGTATGGACTTCATTCTCTGATCCTCAAGTTACCTTTCTGGCGTCTGTTGGTGCAAACAGCTTACTCATCAATATCACACCTTGCATCCTCTCCTGCTATGATTCCTGGATGCTTGCAGCTCCTGAATGTACGATTGATGCCTCTATACCTTTATACAGGCTATGCCCCATCCCCCAAGTCTGGTACTTACTCATCCATTCAGACCAGCTCTGATGTTACCTCCTCTATGGTGACTTTCTCACCCAGAACACAAAATTAAGAAGACAGAGATATTAAGGCAAGTGATTGCTAGAAGTTTGGCTTTGTTTTAAAATCAGCTTTTTTGTGCATCTTTGGGCCATTCACCTTTTTGTCTTCAAAGCACATATCAAAGCCCCATGTCCAAAAAGCCCTCGCTTTATAGCAGTATTCTCGGTAGAAACATCTTAGCCTTGCACCCAGACTCGGCTGACCACTGTCCCTCTTTTTTCCTGCATCAGGTAAGCTGAGATGCTTCCCACATGGCTTATGTCCTTGCCATGTTCTTTTGCTTTTCTTAGTAAAGCCCTGGCTGATGATAGAAATTTTGTATCGCAATGCAAAAGGCATGAGCGAACCCTCCATCAATCTTAAAGGGAGGTCATTAAGTTAGAAAAGTAATCAAGAGGCTAACTTAAAACATAACTAAAGTAAGTGATGGATAACTGAACACAAAACAGAAAACAACAAGATCAGGAACAATTTTAAGTGAAAAGTTACCTGGTTTCTTCTAGCTTATTAAAAAAACCCAATGACTTTCTAAGAAAAAGCTCAGCTCCACAGACAGACCCATGTGACCAAAAGACGTCTAGGCATGGTTTGGCTGCTGTGCCATTATGCTGTCTGGTATTCTGCAGCTTTTCTATGATTGACAACCCTGACAACACAAATAGCCCCCTGCTGCGCATGACTCAACAGACGTGTTCAAAGGCCTTCTCGCTGAGTCAACCCAGCTTGGAACCAAGACAAATGAGAGTGTTCCCATCTACCCAATACATAAACAATGGGGAAAAGGGAAATCAGGTTTACCAAGCAAAAATCCACATTTAAACAGGGTGGCCTGGCCTCCGCCAAGCAGGCCAGAAACATCTTCCTAGTGCTCTCTCGGCAGAATGTTCTATCCCCTGGCTTAGCACTCAGTTGTCTGTCTTCTTAGCTCACTAAAAGCCACAGGTTACAGATTAACTCCCTTAGGCAAATGTCCCTGGCCCCAGGAGACTTCTAACAGAAAAGAAACACAATTACTTTTTTAAATGAAATGTTAAATTTCCCTTTTCGTTTTACTAATAGCAGGTGAAGTCTTTCCAATTTTGTGTTTCTGAAGGTCACATAAAAATGAAACCAAAAAACTTTTTACAAGTCCTGAGATGTGCTGCCTGGAGACCTAAGTAGGGCTAAAATTAGCAGCTGCCTCCTTCTCTGGGCAAGAGTGGTCAGCAGCTGGCACCCTATAATAGCCAGAGGAGAACAAAAGGGCGCAGACAGGCTCCGCAGGCACATGAGCCAGCAGGCACCCAGCGACAAAGGCTTCGGCCCTGGGTTGGTGGGATGCAGGGCGGCTCTCAAGAGGAGTATCGGCTCTGCCTACCCTGCCAGGAAGCCTCAATCTGCCAGCCTGGCACAGGGTGACACACACTGCCAGGCTAGTTCTTCCTATCTGCTGCTTCCTGTGTAATCAATGTTGGGGATAGAGAAGGGCAGAAGAGAAGAAGATACATACGAAGCAGGTAGGGGCTGGAAGTTTGGCTTTGTTTTAAAAATGACTTATTGGTGCATTCCGGGACAGTCACTGTGGGTCTGTGTTTCTACTCATCCGCCTTCACCTACCACATCCCTGCTCTTGCCTGATCTGGATCACCTGGGAAAGACAATGACTTTCCAGGAACTAGAAGGCTGGCTTTCCTTGCTCCTCACCGTGCTTCTGGATAACCATGGGACATTGCCATGACCAGGCATTTAACTATTCCCATCCCCACTTCACACTGTGGGAATGTCTGCCCTATAGCCCACGCCCAGACGGCAAAGTCTAACTATCATGTGGACCTGAACACTTGAAGTGGGTGTTTCTGGCCTTCCAGCTGCTGGACTCGTGAACTGTTTCTTACGGCGGGGAAGAGTCACTGCCGGCCCATCTCGGTACCTCTCCCCACCCCAACTCCATACTCCACACAATAGAATGCTCCCTATATTCGTTCCCTAGGGCCGCCAGAACCAAATACCACCAGCCGGGTGGCTCAGAACCACAGAAATTTACTATCTGTTAGTTATGGAGCCTAGAAGTCTGAAATCAAGGAGCCAGGAGGGACAGGACGCCCTCTACGCCTGGAGGGGAGAGCCTGCCTTGTGCCTCCGAGCTTCTGGTGGCTCCAGGTGCTCCCTGGTCTGTGGCCGCGTCACTCCCATCCCCGCCTCCATCCCCACATGGCCGCTGCTCCCTGTGGCTTCACGTCACCTTCCTCTGTGCGTGTCTATCTTTGTACCCAAATTTCCCCTTTTTATAAGGACACCGGAGTCCACCCTAACAATCTCATTTTAACTTACTGACAGGAGTTAAGAAGCAATTATGTAGGCAGATAGTGAGGGTAAGGAAGTCCTCAGTAAGGTTTTCCTTTTAATGAAAAGCAGCCCCCAAGTCATTTCCTTAGAGCAGCCTGTAAAATCGAGCTGCAGACATAGACAAGCAACCCGGAGGCTCGCATGGCAGTTTGAATGCCAGCAGTTGTGCCAAAAGGAAAGAGGCTATCGTCCAAAATGGCAGCTCCATCTTCCCTTTTCTTTGCCAATCACGTGTATAATAGGGAGCAGGCAACATGGCACTGGCCAGGCAGAGAAGCCATTTGCATAACAGAAGATTAGGGTGGGATGGCTAGCTTCCTCATGCCATGTAAACGTCACACCTGGTCCAACCAATCTTTAGGCCCTATCTAAGTCAGACACCGCCTCCTCAAGACTGAGAGCTGTTCTCCTTTCCCTTTCGTTTGCCTATTAAACCTCCACTCCTAAACCCACTTCATGTGCCCACATACCGGATTTCCTTGGTGTGAGATGACGAACCTCGGGTATTTAACCCGGACAATGACGCTGCTTCATTAACACCTATATATAAAAGGCCCTATTTTCAAATAAGGTCACATTTTGAGGTACTGGCGGTTAGGACTTCAACATATCTTTTTGGGTGGGCACAATTCAACCATCCCACCCCGTTTTCCATGCGTTCGCCTTTCAGCAGTTTCCCCTTAGAAAGGATACTGCACAGCAGCAGCTAATGTGATCAGGGCAGCGACTGGCAGCTAGGAGAGTTAGGTTAGTACAGAGGAAAATAGCCCAACTGGCAGGTGTCAGCTGGAAGCTCTGACTCTTCAACCATCTTATGTGGTACCAAATAGGGGCTGACAAAACAGGATTTGCTTTTTTCCTGTCTTTGTTTCAAGATAATGAAAAGATTTTTTGTATAGTCTTCACTTGCATTTGTTGAATATTCACTGAAAGACCTGAGTGTCTTAAATATACTCAAGAGAAGTGACCATCATGCCAGATAGAATTCCCAAGGCAAGAAAAAGGTCCTCTGTATTCCATTTTCTGATCTTCACTGCAAAGACAAGAACCAACGGCCGGCCCCGTTGCTGTCCTTTACTGCGTTTCTAGCACCACCCTAGGTAACATGGAACAGGCACAGGCCTTCGGCTCTTACAACAGCCACCCTGAGATAATTCTGTTTCCTGGTCATTGAAGTCACGAGCTGAAACAAAATGATCTCTTTTTTCCACTGTCTTTTTGCGTGGGAAAGAGTAATTACACTGGAAACAGGGCTTGGGAGCAATATAATACAATGTCGGAACAAACCTGAAGAGGAAAGTCAGAGTCCTTGACCAACTGAGCAGGCTTGGGATACAGAGTTGTAGGCATGCAGACTGGTCAGTGCCGATCCAGCCAGCAGGCCTCAGGCTGGCCTATCAGCCCCAGAGACTGGAAGGTCTGACTCTTGTCACCCTCCCAACCCCCTCAATGGATAAGTACTAGGAATCAGAACAATTAACCAGGCACCTTAGACTGTCTCTGACAGTGACACCCAGGGATGGTTCACCGTGAAAACAGTGGTTGCCTGTCATGATTTAGACCTCACAGAGCAGAGAGAGAAGAGTAAGTAGCCTGATACAAAGAAAGTAGGATTTGGAGTCAAATGGCTTATAATCTCACCTGATATTGCTGCTTAGTCGGCTGGGCAATTCTGAACAAGTTTCCTAATCTCTCTGAGTCTCAGTTATTAGTAATACTGAGATGATGTCTGCCCAAACCATCTCACAGAGTTGTTGAGTAGATCAACTCAACTAGTAAATTGAATTAATTAATAAGGGGTCACAATAGTCACAGTGGATATTATAATACTAAGAGGCATTAAATTATATTTAGAGAACTCAGGAAAATCAGAATACCAGGTAGCCTAGACATCTATGCTAAGCAAAGTAAGAAAATATTTGATTAGATGGGGCTCTGGTCCCACACCCTGTGTAAAACTTCACTTGGTCAGACTGGACCACAGAGAAGCCCCATTAAGCTAGAACAGCCTGAATGTCTCGATGTCCCATAATGATTTTAACAGTGTAACACACACACACACACACACACACACACACACACACAAAATCAAGAGTGTCTGTGATTGTTTTATTTCTATGTGCAGAGATGCTTAAGCTTAGACCTCAGACCATCTCCTGGCCTTCTCCTGCTAAAATAACAAAAGGGTCCAATTTGTCACACAGGAAGCAGAGGAACCCTCTGCAGGGAAAAGAGGGCAAGATGACTCCAAGAGTAGAAGAAGACAAGGAGGAAGATGACACATGGGGCCAGCATGACTCTCATTACCTCTCCAGCCTTATGGGGTCATCTGAACAGGGTCATATTCTTATGCCAGCTCACTGTCCCCTCTGAATATGCTACCAAGGTAGACTGCAAAAATGATCACACTCCTCTTCTCTTACTTGTATCAGCATCCTTTGCAGTATGATTTTGCAGCTGCTCCCATCAGCAGATGGAGTCTGTTTCCCCTCCCCTGGTGTCTGGGCCAGCTTTATGCCATGCTTTGACCAAAACAATGCAACAGAAGTGACAGTGTACCGGTTCTAAGCCTGAGCCTGAAAAGGCCTTACATACTTTCTGCTCTATTGGCCCACTGTGACCGCCATGTGAACAAGTGTGGACAAGTGTGTGAAGGATGAGAGATCAACACAGAGCAGATCTGAGTCAGCCACTTCATCCCAGCCAAGGCTTTACCAATGTGAGATCCCAACTAAGATCGACAAATCCAATCCATGGCTGAGCCATAGATGCATGCATGAGGCTGTCCTGGGCTAGCCAGAGGCAATGTGTCTGTGTCCTGAGTTGACACAGAGACTAGTGAGCTAAATAAATGCTGTTTTTGTAAGCCACGAAATTTTGGGGTGGTTTGTTATGCAGCAGTAACTAACTGATACATGCTAACGCCAACCACTGTCCATTCCACATCAATACTTCTTTTCCTTTAGGCTAGGACAAAGATGAGGAAGTGGGACACAAAAGACAGAGTGGCTTTCCCCCTCTGAGCAGCGGTCTTGAAACTGGGTTATGCTTCCCACGGGGTACAGAAGGACTTTCCAAAGTGTAAACAAAGTAGATAACTTTAGAACTGATTTCTAGGTCCTCAACTTCCATATATGTAATGTTCCCCAAAAATTAATCTAAGGTAAGATTCTCCTCTCCCCCTTTCCCCTCATAAAATAGCCTTTCCTACTTTACAAGGGGAAAGCATGCCTCTCACCCTTCCTTGTCTTAGCTTACGATATTGCTCCAGTATATAAAATTCAATGGGGGGAAAGAAAACATGAGATTAAGGAAATATGACTGTGAAGATATATTTTTAAAAGGGTAATGATATCAAATTATTGAGTTACTTAAAATTTGTTCTTTAGAAGTGTTAGTTTTACTCTTAAATATCAATATTTATAAAACTGCATAAATTAGATCTTTTACAATTAACGTTATAATAGAAGATTTTAGATGTGTACTTTAAATAGCATAACAAGGTCCATAATTTTTCTTATTAGGAGGCACATAAGCAAAAAAAAAAAAAATGTACAAAAAAGTGAGCCAGTATAAAGGAATCAAGATATTCTTGGTTATAAGTAACAGAAACCCAATCAAACTGGATTGTCAATAAGTGGAGGATCTGAGACTCTTCTTTGAAGACGGAGTCTTGCTCTGTTAACCAACCTGGAGGTCAGTAGGGTAATCTCGGCTCACCACAACCTCTGCCTCCCAGGTTCAAGTGATTTTCCTGTCTCAGTCTCCTGAGTGGCTGGGATCACAGGTACATGCCACCACACCCAGCTAATTTTTGCATTTTTAGTAGAGAAGGGGTTTCACCATGTTGGCCAAGCTGGTCTCAAACTCCTGACCTCAGCTGATCTGCTGCCCTGGGCTCCCAAAGTGCTGAGATTATAGGTGTGAGCCACTTCACTTGGCTGGATCTGAGATTTTATCCTATTTGTAAGCAACAAATGAGCAGGTCACAGTGTCACTGATACTGACAGAAGACACAAGGCTCTTGGGTCTGAAACAAAGGACTTTATTACTCTTAGCCACAGCAGTAGTCAGAGCATTCATGCCATTTCCCTGATTGCCAGATCCCACAACACAATGTAAAGAGGGCCAGAGGATGCCTGTCCATGTGTAGGTTATGTTACAGGAGACAAACCCTGGACTTAGCAAACCTGAATATTTTGTGATGAGTCAGTAAGCTTGCCTGACCTTCACTCTAGAGGGAAATATTATCTTTATTTTTCTGGACAGTATATCAACTTACTCTTTTTTGGAGGAAGATACTATCTTTGTCTTCTAAAGTTGTTTTCTATACAAATATTCCAGGAAAAAATCATTGGGAATGAAGGCAGTCAGTGCCTCTGTTTGTAAGAAATGGCAGAAACACAGGAAAGCCCTGGAAAGTTGTCCCCCAACATGGATTGCGTAAAAAAATAAAAATAAAGCTCCCATAACAGAAAAGTACAGAGACATGTTGGCTTTAGTCATTCCTTGATCTAGGGGCTGGAAATTACATGGCTTCAATTTCCATCCTGCAGCTCTGCCTTCCTCTGAGCTGGCCCCCTGACTCTGCGGCTGTCCACTGGGAGGACGAGAGGGCTGCCAGCAGCTCCGGCCCCACATCGTGACAATTCCATACTCCAAAGGAGAAATTGCTTCTGCTTCCCTATAGTTCCAGCCAAAGCTCTGGAACTGTATCACATGCGGAGTTGGACCCTACTGCCTGGCCAGTCCCGGCTCACATGCTGATTTCAGATCTTAGATATTGGGTGTGCCCCACCGGAATCACATAGATTGAGAGCAAGTGGGAGAGATCTTTTCCCAAAGAAAAAGCAGGGCACTGTTACCAAAGAACAGGAAACAAATGCTGAGCAGGCAAAACTCCAACTGTCCCCAACACCACTGCTGAAATTCCCTGAAGATAACAAATCTCACCTGTGTCTGTCCGTGAAATTTAAGTATTATTTCTTTTGACAGGGAGATTCGCATTTTAAGAAGGCTAGTGGCACATCCAAATTGCTATTATAACCAAATTTCTTTAGAAAGAAGCTACAGCAGTGGTGTCACCGAGGGGTGTCCTGTGCCATACCAACTGCCCATGTAGTGTGCCACGGGGGGCTGAGTAACAGCTCCTCTAAAAATGCCCAACCCCTGAGCCTCTGGACCTGCCAAAGTCACCTCACACAGCAATAGCGACCTTGCAAGAGTGATCAAATGGGAGATTTTGAGATGGGAGATTACTCCAGATTATCTGAGCAGGCCCAATGTAACCACAAAGGTCGTTATAAGAGAGACAGAGGAGGAGGCCAGGCATGGTGGCTCACGCCTGCAATCCCAGCACTTTGGGAAGCTGAGGTGGGTGGATTAGGAGGTCAGGAATTTGAGACCAGCCTGGCCAACAGGGTGAAAGCCCATCGGTACTAAAAAAAGAAAAATTAGCTGGGCATGGTGGCACACCCCTGTAATCCCAGCTACTGGGGAGGCTGAGGCAGAAGAATTGCTTGAACCTGGGAAGCAGAGGATGCAGTGATCTGAGATGGCACCACTGCACACCAGGCTGGGCGACAGACTCCGTCTCAAGAAAAAAAAAAGAGAGAGACAGAGGAGGAGACAGCAAGACGGGAGGCAGTTAGGTGTGACAAAAGCAGAGAGATGAAGGAACACGGTTTGAAGATGCTATGCTGCTGGCTTTGAAGACAGAGAAAGGAAGGCATGAGCGAAGGGAAACCCATCTCTGTAAATTGGAAAAGGTAAGGAAACACCTTCTCCCCTATAACCTCCAAAGGGAACTCACCTTGCCAATACCTTGACTTTAGCTCAGTCAAAGACTGATCTCAAACTTCTGGCCCTCCCAGCTGTAAGAAAAATAAACTTGTGTTGTTTTAAGTCAAGAAGTTTGTAATAACTTGTCACAGTAGCCGTAGGAAGCCAACGTGGCAACACAGCAAGTGTCAGGGTCTGTGCCCTGGAAACTCTAATTAGCAGGAAAAAGTTTCAATAATCTAGCACAAAAGATTTAAATGTGCTCTGGTTGAAAGCCCTTCCTGGGTATTTTCGAAGTGGTTTCAGCTTTAACATAACCCCAGGTGCACTGCTGAATAATAACTCCACTCACTATTCCTCATGTCCTATGCCTGGTGACTTGGCTGGAATTACTTGTAGGAAAACTAATGCCCACGGCCTCTGGCAGGCTGAGTGACATACAATAAAGGAACCAAGGCTTCTCCAAGTCTTGACATTCAGATTCAAGAATGGTCATACAAAGACCAATGATGTAAACACAGATAGACTGTCTAACCTACATCTACGTGTCAACCTCAACACCCTTAAGTATGATGCACAGGAAGCACTTGCTCCTCAAACTCTCCTAGAACTTTCAGAGGATCTAGTGAAGCAGAGACAGAATCAAAGACAGCAGTGCAAACTCCATTTAGAGGAAAGGCTAGGGAAGACAGTGAAACAAAGTCATCACAAAGGATGGCCTCTGAGACACCGGCACCTGCCCTCTGTCCTCTCTCATCAGAAATGAAATTTTAGTCCCAAGAATTTAAGAAGATATGATGGGAATGAATTTCTGTTTAATCACAACCCTCCAGAATCTCTAGTGCCATACTCCAGTTCAGCTTTAAATAAAATGCCTGTCCAGAACCATTTGAGTCAAGAGACAAATAAACTGCTCAGACAAGCTAGTAATCAGGGAGAAAATATACTTTCTCTTCTCTCAGCTAGAAATAGCAGCAAATATGGGGACCTGAGTAAGAAAATTACCAGCTCCTCTCTCATTGCAATCTAGAGGGAAAAAGAACCAAATTCTCCTTGTCTTGGCATGGGGTCACTCCAGGAGCTAAGTGTTAAAATAGACCAGATAATAGAAGGAAAAACAAACATCCATGTGTATATGTGTGCATGTGTGTACAGGGGTGTTTGTGTGTGTGTGTGTGTGTGTGTGTGTACTGAGGCATCAGGCAGAAGAATGTCTGGTGGATCCCACATCTCTACCAAGCTCTTGCCCCTGCAACATTATCACTGGGTCACCCCAGTGATCCAGGGCCCCATCTCTTGGGAAATGATTTGGTTTTTCTTCTTTTTTTTTTTTTTTTTTAACAAAGTCCATGCCTTCCCTGGACAAAAGCAGACAGACTTTTCAGAAGCGCCATCCTGCACCCATACAAACATTATAAGGCTCTCAGCCCTCTCAAGGCCAGATATATTCCCAGTGTATAAACACGCCCTTGAATATCTTTTCTCCTCATTATCCTAGGATGGTGGAGAGAGCACTGCAAAGACACTCTAGCCACAGCTGGTTTATGGGGACTGGCCTTGCTGACCTGGAGTTACAACTCACTGATACCTTTGAATTACAGAGCTCTATTCCGTTGCTTGTTGAAGAAATTCTGCTTCAATGTCAAAGATTTATGGTAGACATGAGAAAGCTCCTCTTATTAACAAATGCTTTTGAGAGCCAGAGGGCTTGTAGAAAGCAATGTGCATTGGTCTCTGCAAAGCATAACACAGCAGAGTCCGTCCTAGAACAGCATGGGGACCAAATCCCCAGCCATATCCTTCTCAGACCTGTGGACCGGCTAAGTTTTTTAAATAAAGTTTGTGGGGCCTAAGCACGCATATTCCTCAAAGAGCTCGAAGCAAACTAAAATAATAAGAATTCGAAGGTTTTTTTTAAAGCAGAAACATAGATTCCTTATTCTCTGCTGAATAAACCGAACACTGCCTTCTCCAACCCCAGCAGCAGACGTAACACTTCTTGAGCAAAACAGTTTTGTGCATGACCATTCCCAGAGTCCTAGATTTGCCACTGAGCATTTCTATCCCTGGCAGTCGGACTCTGCCTTCTACTCTCTGCACAGCAGGGCAGGTGCACGGCAGAAAAGGAAGGGTCTGGTTTTACAGCCACATATCACCCATGTGACCCACGGAGACCAGGACAGGCATTTTAATGGAAATCACTAAAACAAACTTTGTAGTTTAGAGCCAACTGGAGACAGAAAGTTACCAACTTTAAGACAACTTTTTCAGGTGAATCATCAGATACTTCTAGGAATGCCAGTGATGCCAGGGGAGGGCTCCCTGGGAAACAGCGAGGTGCATCTTTTAAGACACATGTGTATCCCACACCCCATTAGCTGTGAGGCATTTGCAAATCTCTTCCACAGTCCCCATCTCCTAGTTACCCATCTGCCCCTTGCTGCTCCTCCAGGACTCTGAGGGGAGACATGTTAGAGGGATGCAGTGTCAGTGGTTCCTCCCTCTCACTACAGCAGGTCCCAAGCCATCAAGGTGCAGAGGGCAGGGCCAACTTTCCCTTAAACCTGGAAATCTACATACTGAGCTTAAATGTTCTCCATCCCTACAGCCAGCATTCTCACTCACTTCACTGTATTTCCTCAGTGTGTAAAGATGGGCTCTGGAGCAACAGGAACTGATCATGTGTCCCAGGGAAGATGCCAGAGACTATGAGGCTGCGAAAGGCTGCTCATTTGTCAGCAACTCCATATGCAGTCTGATAATCCCTTAACTCAAATTTTTGGGACCAGATGAGTTTTAGAATTCAGATTTTTTTTAATTTTAGAAAGCCCATATATTAACACATCCAGCAGAGACTAAAGGAGCATCCTATAGACTCATTAATTTTTTTTCACCAAAACATGAATATTCATACTAATCTTCTATCAAGTCAAATTAGTTATAAAATGAAATCCAGAGTTCACCAGGATGGGAGATTGGGCACCATCTGGTTCACTTTCCTCCAAGAGATATCCAAACCCAATCCTTCAGGGACAAAAACCCATGACAAGGAACAGATGAAGGGGTAACTGACAGAACTCCAGCAGACATTGTCTGACTCAGGAGGCCCATGGGACAGACCAGCTGAGATGCAAATAAGGTCATCTGGATAATCACTGACACAGAAAATGCCTTCTAAGCTGAGCTTCTCCGGCCTCAGAATCCAGAAGAGAGATGATTCCACAGAGCCCTCCACATTTAGAGAACCAGAGTCCCCAGGGCTGTGGCAGCTGAGTCCAAGGAGGACACAAATGGTGTGTTCAGTCATAGATCATAGCAGGACCCATGTGGCAGCAGCAGATCAGGTTTTCAGAGCCATGATCCCGTGTGACTGAGGTTAACTTCATAGGATGTTGGGCAAGTCACGCTTTGATCTTCCTGCCTTTCTTTCTGCCTGCTTCAGTGCCAGCATTCCCTGGGTTTTCCCCCACGCTGTTCTCTTCTCACTCTATAGAGCTTTGTGGCTAATTGTATCTACTCCCCTGGCCTCACATACAAGCTTTATGCCCTTGACCCCCACATCTCAATCACTGGTCCCACTGTCTTCTGCAACTTCAACTCAAATTTCCAACTGCCTCTTGGGCATTTCTGGCCAGGCCCATGTGCCTCTCCTGCTGTGCCACAGATAGCTGGTACACATTGACATCTGCATGCTTCCCTGCACGCCCCTGCCTTGTACTTGGGTTGGTCATGTGACTGGAGGCTCTGGCCAGTGACACCTAAGCAGAAAATGTCATGTGTTTTAGCACCTGGTGCACCAGCCCCATGTTCTCTTCCCCACCATGATGCCAGGACGAGACAGTGGAGAATCCAAACAAACATTGTAGGTCCTGAAGTCACTGCTTAGGAAAAGCCACTGAGTTTGTATTGAACTGTCAGAGAAACAAACTTCTATGGTGGGAAATTACTGAGATTTTGGAGTTTCAGACAAAGCAGTCAGTGGTAATTTCCCTAATATGCCTGCCTCTTCTACCTAGCAAATTCCTAAATTATTGCTCCAATTCAAACGCCACCTCTTCTGAAAAATCTATCTTCTGCGGAAAGTCAGCTACTCCATCCTGTGACCTCTAGGAATTCACTTATACATCCAGCAGAGCAATTCCCTCAATCTACTGCACATTTTTGTTTGTGTGTCTGGCACTCACATCTTTCTGCATTTCTGTGTCCTCAGTGCCTTGCAAGTAGCAAACACCCAATGCATTTGATTTAGGGAAGCGAAAATCAGAGCCTTTTCACTGTGTGAGGAGCAGACCCCACGTCAGCACCTTCCCCCAGGTCACAATGTTCTTATCATTGTACCAGGTTCTGTGAGGGGACCCGAGAAAAGTACAGGATGCTGTGACCCACCTGTACCTTTAGATTCTTTGCACTCCATTATCCCTCATCTCTATTCAAAGAAAGCTTCCACTTAGAAAGTACATGGTCTTTTCAGGAACTATCAGCTAAAACATCTCACAGAAAGCAAGATCAAAGAGGGGATTTTTTTGTGACAAGATCAAAGTAGAACAGGACTCTCTCTTAGCCCTTCGAGGCTGGCTCACCCAAGTCCGCCACGGTTTAGGCCCATGGTCTGCCATTCTGGAATACTGCAGCTGTGTTGCTGTTATTTCTGGTGTGAAAAGAGCTGCAGAAAAGGCATCGCTGGCTCCTCAGGGACCCAGATGTGAAGAGACAGGCCAGCTGTGCACAGTTATGTCACCACCACTTGGCAAAGCTTCCCAAAGCAGAAGCAGAAAACCGTATCACAGGCAGGGAACAGAACAGGGATCTTCTGTTTTAAAACATAATGAGTTGGCTATAGTAGTATCTACTGTGAATAGTTCCAAATCTCCCAATTCTCTTATAGACATGATGTAACTCAGTCCTAGCCTAAGGGAAATGGTAGCCATAAATACATGATGATCAATTATTAATAGAATATTTTGACAACTCCTACATAGTAGCAGTTTACCTGCTGCAGGTGTGGCTTTGCTATGGATATTCAGATTACCTATTTAATGTATGTTAAACATAAGGCTGGCCCCTAGTGTTCACACAAAAATACCCACAAGCTGTGGCAAACGAAGGTGCCATGCTCACAGCCCACTGCTTCAGGAGAGCACAAGGAAGCTTCTAGGGCAGATTTCTAGTAGGACGTTTGGAGCAATAAACAGAACAAGGTTAGATTTTTGCAATATCTTTGCAGGCTAAGATCCATAAATAGTAGGTGTCTTTGTTGTCTGTTGATTATAACAGAATATCTAAAACTGGATAATTTATAAAGAAGTGGAATTTATTTCTTACAGTTATGGAAGCTAAGAAGTCCAAGGTCAAGGGGGCTGCATCTGGTGAACACCTTCTTGCTGGTGGGAACTCTCTGCAGAATCCCAAGGTAGCACAGGGCATCACAGGTGAGGAGGCTGAGTGTCCTAGCTCAGGTCTTTCTTCCTCTTATCAAGTCACCAGTCCCACTTCCTTAACAACCCATTAATCCATGAATGGGTTAATCCATTCATGAGGGCAGACCCCTCATGATCCAATCACCTCTTAAAGGGCTCATCTCTCAATACTGCCAACTGGGGACTAAGTATCAACTTGAGTTTTGAAGCAGGTATTCAACCACAGCAGGAGGAAAGATGAAGAAATATCAAATAATCGGAAACATAGTGTAATGGAAGGGAATATATACTTTGGGAGAGTTTGGATAGTACCTTTTGGTGTTAAACAAGTATCACATACAGGCGATTTGGGGTACATAAAAAACGGGGGACACTTAGTCATGGATAAACACAGGAAATTATTCCTGGCTGGTACTTTAGAGGTCACATACCATGAATATAACAATGAATGACTTCCCCCGAATCTTATGTGTGATCCCATCCACATACATGGAAAACAAGAAACTGAATGAAAACAGCACTGTCAAGCAACTTACCTTGTATGAAGATCCTATTCCAGTAGGTTTTCCCAACCTCATTGCCTCCGAGAAACACCAGGTTGGACAGGATCAGCATCGAGGTGGAACAAGATGCAAGGGCAGCGTGAAATCGATGGCGAGCTTGTGCAGAGAGGTATCGGGCCTACGGAGAAAATGGCAAGAAGGCGTCTCATGACAAGGGTGGGAAAAATGGGGCTAAGACGTCATCCAGCTTTCTCTGTCACCAGCCCAGGATGCCTCCTAACAAAGTCCGAACCAGGTCATTATTTAAACAGCTCTCAAAACTTCAATTCCTGTCTGGGCATGATGGCTCATGCCTATAATCTCACACTTTGGGAGGCCAAAGTGGGAGGATCACTCGAGCCCAGGAGTTCAAGACCAGCCTAGGCAATACAGTGATATCCTGTCTCTCCCAAAAAAAAATGTTAAAAATTAGCCGGGCACAATGATGCACACCTGTATTCCCAGCTACTCAGGAGGCTAAGGTGGGAGGATTGCTTGAACCCAGGAGTTTGAGGCTGCAGTGAGCCATAATCACATCATAGGACTCCAGTCTGGGTGACAGAGCAAGATCCTGTCTCAAAACAAAGCAAAACAAAACAAAAAAAAAACCAAAATTCTATTCCTGAAACATGTTTATTCTAGTCTAAGGAAAGAAGTGACATACCTCAAGTTGCCTCTTTTAGGTGGAACAAAATGCAAGGGCTTCCCTCTGACATGTGGAATACAAGCACTGAAGCCAGTTAGGATTTAGGAGCCCTCCCACCTCCACTTGTTTTCTGCACGTAAACCTATAGGTGCAAGAATGTTAAACTGCTGTCCATGATAACTAGTATATACAGCTCCATGGAATTAGGTCAAGATCAGCGTGATCCTCTGGGCCAGTTACATTGATCCCGGGAAGCCAGCCAACCACCCCCTAAACCTGACATACTAACAAGAGCAATCTTATAACAAGGGTGTAGGACAATCAGTGTGAGCCGAGCCCACTGCTGGCATTGGAGCTCAGGCCCACACTTCACCCACAGCACACAGCGGCAATGAAGATGAAGTGCATCAGCATGCCTGAAATACGCAAGGCTGGAGGGACAATTTATGGCCTCACAATAAAGAATTCCACTCATCCTTCCTAGCTCTTCATTGTACTACTTCTCCTTTTAAGATTTCCTCAGGGGTTTCATAAAGCAAACAAAGGCTTTATTCTTCAACACTGGCCGTTCTGGAAGCCCCTCCCAAGTGAGGCTGCCGTGCTGTGTCTGGAGTGCGTGAGCCCCATCAGCACATGTACGGGGACTGCCCCGAGGGACTGTGTGTTCAGAATGAGAACCAGGTACAGCACAGCAGCTCGACATGCAGGGCCCCAGGGTTTCTGACAAGCACCTCTGCCTAATCCACAGACACAGAGAAAGAGGGAGCAAAGGGTCTGGAGATATTTTCTGAATATTCTCCAGAAACCCACATACATCTAAGGTCACATGCACCTAATTTCAGCTGTGTTCCAATTACAAACAGAACTCTGAATGACTCAGTGGCAGCGGCCAGTGCAATGCATGACAGGCAAAAAGACTAAATTGGAGGGTCAGTCTTCAGCAAGAGGGCTTACTTATTATGGTGACCCTGCTGTGAATCTCCTGTGACTGCTTTGGAAGTCATGGTCATTGTCCTCTTGATCTAGAGAAATGAATTTCTGACTCCTACTGTTCTTTTCTGCCTGCCCCAGGGTCTGTTCTTAACGCTCAGATCTGGCTGCTACCTTTGGTCTCCCCAACCACGGCTCTCTCCGACATCACTTTGGAATGTGCTTTATTGCTGCCAGGTGCAAGTGTGGCCTGTTCACAGAGCAGCCGTGCAGTGGACAGTGAGATGCCTGCCTGATCATGATTGTTCTGGAATGCTCTCCAGTGATGTGGATGTGTCCTCACTTAGAGGCCACCAGGCAAGATGACCTCTAGTCTCACCCCTGCTACGAAGCCACAGGCACGTACAGGAGGACACTGTCAGACAAGACTTGATACGAGATAATTACATAGTGTGAAAACTGTTAATGAGAGAGAAATGGGGAGGGAGCAGGCTTATTATTCAGCATTCTTCACCTCTGAGAATAAGGGGACATTAATCTACCACTTTCTGCATTCTAAAGCAGAGGAAGATACCTTCTGGGTATTAGTGACTCAATTAGCGGTAACCGGGGAGGTAGGCTGAGAGGAAGCTGGGAGACGGAGGAAAATCTAGAATAGATTAAGAAAATATGAATGGTCTTAATTGACATAAATGCATCCATGTAATTATCTCCAGACACTGTGGCTACTAATAAGACATTTGATTCCTAAGGGATCTGCTGAGTCTGACACTCCACCATTTCTGTTCTAACCCCATCAGTCTCCCCCAGCCTTACATCCTGAGAAGGGAACACAAAGGCCCCGTGTGATCTTTCCCTTGTTAATGTCAACTACCAAGAGTGCACAAAGCTTGTTAAGCTAAGTGGTTCTTCTTTTGTGGGAAGTGATTACAATTATTAAATAATCAACAGAGGGGTACAGACAGCCGTGTTTGCGTGGAGCTGCTAAACAGGGCTGTGGAGCTGTTACTTGGAGCACGGAAAGGATTGGACATAGCAGGAGCAAGAGCTGAGGGGCAAGGGAGGTGAGAAAGGAGAGCGTGTCCTGGAGGCATAGGGCTCCTCCGTCCAGCCCTGAAGTCCCAGCTCCTATGGATCTTCCTTTCATTCTGCGATTACTCCCATATCTAAGACACACAGTTCCATAAATTCCTATATCTACTTAGGAAAAAAAAAAAAAGTCAAAATCATACCAACTGTGAAGGACCTGCTGATCTCAGAGATAGGAAGGGGGGCAGCTAAAATCTGAAATGAATGATTATAATTCAATTTTTAGAAATGTTTTTTAAAAGTTAAGAAGTTTAAAAAAAATTAAATAAGCAAGAATGTTCAAGGCACAGGCTGTTAGAATCAAACTTGAAGGATTTAAAGGAGAAATCGAGATGCCCGTAGGCAATTCCTGATTATCCCCCAGGGTGAGTGGGTGGGAGACAAAACAGATGGTGATCAAGAATCCAAAAGCCTAATTTTAACCAACAGCCTCATCCTCTGACAAAGCTATCCACACCAATAAGCAGCAAAATGAACACAACATTGCTCCTTTTCATGGTGAAACAGTGGGGAAAAAGAATGATGAGCCACAGGGAAGGAAAAGGAGGGTCTATCTGGTTCATTCACAAGAGGGTAGTAACTAACAGCAAAGGGGACAGGAGGCTCAGCTGCAATCTGTCTCTCTTCTTTGCATTCTCTGGACACTTTCGAAGGTGACACTTTTGACATCAGAGATTTCTCTTTCCACCTTGGGAACCCGCTGACTCATCCACTGGTTTATAGGAGCTCTAGCGGTAAGTTCCCAGGAGGAAACAAGTCATATGGACAAAACCAGACGATCTATTCCTTTGGACCAGCCAGCTACAGCAGTAAGTCTAACTTCCGGAATCTCCAGGGCCACAGGGCCAAAGCTCCACTTTAAAGGCTGTTTCTCTTACATGCTCTTTTCTATAGTCCTATAGCAATTACCCTGTGACCCTCATCAGCAGGATGCAGGCCTCTCATGAGTGGGGAGGCATGCCTCATGTGTTAGTCACCCATTCTCATGGCCGAGGTACTTGGAAACTCCCTTGACAAGAGAACTCATGTTGAAGAATTGTAATCAAAATGGGGGAATATCAGAAGACAGTGAAAAGCCATGAGGTATGACAAAGAAAATCACCAAGTTGATAAACTAAGGCAATGGACAAATAGAACTTTATTTGCATTAATATGAATTAATCAGGACAAAAGAGAGCTCTGTCTGGTCCTGGTCTCTTCACAGAGTGTAGATTAGTCTGTTGCAATCTGATTTCCTGGAAGCAAAAAACTGGGGGTGGCAGTGTTCCCCAGGAGATATTTGAAAAGTCGCTGGGCATTTTCGGTTGTCTCAATGACTGCAAGGCTTTTGGTGGAGAGGGGCCAGGGATAATAAGCACAATGCGATGCGCAGGACCTGCCCAAAAGGTCAGCAGAGCCCTGTCGAGAAAGGGTGAATTGTTCTGCTCCACATTCCTTACAGAGCAGAGTTCTCACTTGGCCTACGGGAGCATTAGAAGTAATGCCAAAAATGTGCCCCCTTTCCTCTGGGACCCAGAGAAATGCTTCCCAGGGCAGGGAATATTCCTTCACAGTATTCCACCCCTATGACCCTCCTACCCTTGCCCACCATCTGGCATCACCTGGAGAGTGAAGAGGAGCCTCCTGTGCCCCCGGCCACAGACAGGCAAGATGTAGCCATCAATTCCAAGCTTCCTCCCCTGACACTCGTGAAATCCAGAAGAAAGAAAGAATGGGAGGTGGGGCACATTAGAATCACTCTGTTCTCAGGCGGGGGTGACTAGCTCTCCACATGGTCTCTACGGTACCTGACAGAGGGGTGGGTCGGGGCAGCTTCTCTCCCTGTGAATGTGAATGTGAATGTGCCCATCCTTCAGGTGCAAGGGCAGGTGTTAGACTTTTGGTCTGGATATAGCAAGCCCCTTAGGACACTCAGAGTACAGGCCTGGGGCAGACCTCCAGTTCCTCCAAGAGACCGAGATGGGATGGGGAATGTCATGACAACACTCAGCTATGGCAACATTTGGCTTTAAACTTCCCTCTAAGACACTGACTTCCAAAGGAAAAGACTGCAACCCAAACCAACTAAACCTTAGGGCTGGACTACACTTATGTCAAACTCGTTTGTACTTCTGGCTGTGAGGTGGATCCGTGGCTTCCTGTGTATATTCAAATCTCCATGGCAACTCGTCCATCTTTTCCAGGCAGCATCCTTTCCCTGGAAATTACCGGATTGGTGGGGGCAAACAAGCTGGGGATGGGGGCTGCGGAATCTGGGTTAAAAGCGAAGCTGGAAACATACGTGGGGATGGGAGCCAGATGGTGTAGTCAGGCTGGATGCTGCTGGCTTGCCGGCCCCTCACTCATCCATGGAGGGGCTACATGTGGGGCTGAGATGGGAGGTGGGGACAGGCTGAGCATCTGGAGGAGCAGATGGCTGGAGGAATGGTTGCTGGAGACTGTGACAAAGGCTTGGCAAGTGGGACCTGATGCTGCTTATTTTTAAGTGGGGGAGAAGCTAAAAACAGAAACTCGGTGGGTTTGAGCAGCTGGACACAGTTCTTCCATATAATCACTGAAGTTTGCCATTTTCTAATAAAAATGCTAACCAGAGGGTAAGAGAAGATGAAAAAGGCAATGACGGGATGGGTTGGTGGACACCAGAGAGAGCAAACTGGGGGTGAACACCCCACAGGCTGTAAAGAGGAGGCCAGAGACAACAAAAGACACAATTATAACTCTTGAGAAAGAGAAGAATGGCCAGAGTGACACACTCAAGGTCAGGAGGACTCAAATTCCAAAGTCACTCCAGGGCTCAGGTTCCATTCCTGTGCCAACCTGTAGGACATGTTTCCCCTTCTTAAAAAGTTCAGTCATTTTCAGTTAGAAATCAATGTTTCACCAATTTTCCCTTTCTCATGTTCCTACCAGCATGGTAGGTTCCTGAAGGATAAGGCAGGGCCTTTCTCTACTATGCATCATCCAAGAGCCACACATGTTCTATGTATGCTGAATAATTAGCTATCACCCATCTCGCTCTTTGCCCTATATAAGTTATGGAATCTC
Source organism: Plecturocebus donacophilus (assembly GCA_004027715.1). NCBI lineage: Eukaryota > Metazoa > Chordata > Mammalia > Primates > Pitheciidae > Plecturocebus > Plecturocebus donacophilus. Next base: position 18,288 of record PVKP010000919.1, on the reverse strand, counting down.
CTGAGTTCCTTAATGTTCTATCCCATCCTATATCCAAGCTGAATGAATACATGAAGACCCTTTGAAAGCAATACCTCCTCCTTTCTTCAAGTGTACAGAGCATCAAACAATATCCACTCAAGGCAGTTACATTTTCCATCTCTGTGTGCATGCTCCTGAGAGAGAATCAAATACCTGCAGCCGTGAAGTCAAAGCCAGTTTTGTTTAACTGGACAAGTGACCTTCCTCATAGTTTAGATGTCCAGCTTAGTCATAAACTGCAGAGGCCAGACTTTAGCATCAAAATCCATGCAGTACACGAAAGAATTTCAGAATACTTTCAAATAACTAAGGAAACAACTGGCTGTCAGTCTAGTCAGAGAACTTAAGCCATGTTTGGGGCACCTGGGGTTCTGCAAAAAGCTCTGGATGGAGCAACAGCATTGCCTCACCCCGAGTTCTTACTTTTCCTCTGCCATGGCTCCACCTCCAGTCCACACATCTCTGCTTCGGCTTTTGCAGAAGCCTCAAATTTAACTGCCATACTCTGGCCTTTCTCCCCCTAGTTCATCAAGCATACCATGTGTCTCTACTCTGCAAAATACTTTGATGTTTCTTTACTGCTTAGAGACTAAAATCCAAAATGGGAAGGCACTTTAAACTGGATTGCATTTTACTTCCCAATCTTAACTCTCACTACTTTTTGTCAATGACATGGCTATATTCAGTGTTCCCCAAGCATGGCATGTGCTTCCATATTCCTGTGCCTTAGCAAAGGCTGTTCTCTCTACTTAGAACACATCTTCCTTATTCTTCAAGCCCCAGCTTAATGTCAGCTCAGGAGAGCAACAGCTTTAGACCAGCACAACTTGGGTTTAGGTTCTGTATTTCCACTTTTTATCTGTGTTGCCCAGAACGTGCTGAGGCTCTTCATTTACCCAATTCACAGCTGGTATTGGATAAACATAGATCATCCCAATCCTAGCACAGTCACCCATTTTCTGTGTTTCTATAACTCATGGGCTTGACACTATCAATCTATGTCTTAGATAAATACAGTTTGTGATGCAAAAAATTCACTGGGTGAGCAGCTTTACTTATACTGTAAAGTAGGTAAAAACTTCATATTTTACAAATGAAGAACTAGAAGAGCAAAAGATTAACTTACCCAGATTACACACTGCAAGAATTCACATACGTTTCTCTAACTGAACATCTTCATGCTCCTGCATTACACAACCTCATATCTGTGTGGCAATGTGTATTCCACTGCAACCTTCAAGATCTTTGCCTCCTGAGTGCCATATACAAAGTGGATTTTCAAGAAATGTTTGTTCAACAAATATTTCGCTCATGTATCCCACTAACAATGGTTGGCAGATACCAACTGTCGATTCAAATGCCATATGTTTTCAAGAACATATGGCTTACAATGACATTGGAATCTTTAAAAGTAACTGAGATCCACAAGTGCAGTAGGAGATTTAGCAAATCTCCCCAGCAAGTGACATCTAACAGACCAAAGTAAAAATATAAAGTATCTACATAAAATTTAACAGGCCCTGGAGGAAAAGGAGGTTGGAGAGATGTTGGCTGATCAAAGGATTAAAATTTCAATTAGATAGGAGGAATAAGTTAGTGATCTATTGTACAACGCAGTGACTATATAGTTAATAACAATATATCATATTCTTGAAAATCACCAAGAGAGATTTTAAGTGTTGTCGCCACAGAAAATGATAAGTGAGGTAATGCATATGTTAATTTGCTTCATTAAGCCATTCCACTGGTGTACACATTTCAAAATATGTTTTACACAATACATTTTTATGTGTTACTTAAAAATTTTTCTAAGGAAAACAATAGGCTGAGCATTCAAATAAGAAAGAAAGTAGTAAAATGATTTCTGTTCACAGATTACGAGTACAAAACCGTAAAAATTCTACCCCAAAATGTTAAAACTAATGAACAAATTCAGCAAAGTTGCAGAATACAAAATCAATGTGCACAAAAACAGCTGTGTATCTCTATACATTAACGATGAGCAATCTGAAAAGGAAATTAAGAAAGGAATTTTATTTATAATAGCATCAAAAACAAAAAAATACTTAGAAGTAAACTTAACCAGGGAGGCAAAAACTTGTATAAAGAAACTACAAAACAATGCTTAAAGAAGACATAAATATGAAGATATCCCATGTTCATAGGTGAGAAGAATTTTTTTTTTTTTGAGGCAGTGTCTCACTCTGTCTCCCAGGCTGGAGTGCAGTGGCACAATCATGACTCACTGCAGTTTCGACTTCCTGGGCTCAAGCAATCCTCCTATCTCAGCCTCCTAAGTAGCTGGAACCACTGGTGTGTTCCACCTCACCTGGCTAATTGTTTGCTTTTTTCGTAGAGGTAAAGTCTCACTATGCTGCCCAGGCTGGTATCAAATTCCTGGGCTCAAGTGATCCTCCCACCTCAGCCTCACAAATTGCTGGAATTACAGGTGTGAGCCACTGCCTCCAGTTGGGAAGAATATTGTTAAAATAACAATACTACCCAAAGTTATTAACAGATTAAATGTAATCCTTATCAAAATCCCCATGACATTCTTTGGAAAAACAGAAAAACCCATCCTAAAATTCATCTGAGATCTCAAATGACCCCAACTAGCCAAACAACCTTGAAAACTGAGAACAAAGTTGCAGGACACAAACACTGTTTTAACACTTAAAACAAAGCTACACTAATCAAAACAGTGTGGTACTGACATAAAGATAACCATATAGGCCAATGGAACAAAATAGAGAGACCAGAAATAAACCCTTATAAACAGTTAAAAAGTTTTCAACAAGGGCAAATGATTCTTAACAAGAGTGGAAAGAGCATTTAAAGAGGAAAGAATAGTCTTCTCAACAACTGGTTCTTGGGAAAAAATGGATATACACATGCAAAAGAAAAAAAACAGAACCCTTATACCATATACAAAACTTAACTCAAAAGCATTTGAATATCTAAAGAAAACAACTAAAACTATAAAACTCTTAAAAGAAAACAGGGGGAAAGCTTCATAACATTGGATTTAGCAAGATTTCTTGGCTATGACACAAAAAGCACAAGCAACAAAAGTAAAAACAGATAAACTGGACCTCATCAAATTAAAAATTTTATGCATCAAAGGATACTATTAACAGAGTAAAAAGACAACCCAGGAATGGGAGAAAATATCTGCAATCACATATTGATAACGGCTTAATATCCAGAATATACAAAGAACTCCTACAACTCCACAACAAAAAAAACAATTTTAAAAATGGACAAAGAATTTGAATAGACATTTATCCAAAGAAGGTATACAAATGGCCAATAAACATATAAAAAACACAAAGGAAATGCAAATTAAAACCATGAGATATCACCTCACACCTTCGAAAATGGCTATATCAAAAACCAAAATAACAAGTGTTGATGAGGATGTGAGAAAATCTGAAGCCCTGTGCATCACTGGTGAGAATGTAAAATAGAACTGCCACTGTGGAAAATAGCATATAGGTTCCTCAAAAAATTAAACATACAATTGCCATATGATCCAGCAATTTCACTTCTTGGTATATACAAAAAAGAATTGAAAGGGACTTAAACAGATATTTGTACACCAATGTACACAGCAGTGTTATTCACAATAGACAAAAGGTGGAAACAACCCAAGTGTCTATCAATGGATGAGTGAGTAAACAAAGTGTGACATATACATAAAATGGCATTTTAGCCTTAAAAAGAAAATAAGTTTTGACACATGCCAAGATATGAATAAACCTTCAAGACATTATGCTAAGTGAAATAAGCCAGGTATAAAGGGACAAACATTGTATGGTTCCACTTTTATGAGATACCTAAAATAGTCACATTCAGAGAGACAAAAAGTAGAATAGCGGTTACCAGGGACTGAGGGAGGACAGGATGAGAGGATTCAGGTTAGGATGATGAAAGAGTTCTGGAGACTGAAGGTGGTGATGGTTGCAAAACAATGTGAATGTATTTAATGCCTCTGAATTGTATACCTAAATGTGGTTAGAATGTTAAGTTATGAGTACATTTTATACAAAGAAAACATCAACAGGCCTTTTCTAACAATGAGAATACATGGACACAGGGAGGGGAGCATTACACACTGGGGTCTGTTGGGGGGAAATAGAGGAGGGACAGCGGGGGGTGGGGAGTTGGGGGGAGATAGCATGGGGAGAAATGCCAGATATAGGTGAAGGGGAGGAAGGCAGCAAATCACGCTGCCACATGTGCAGCTATGCAACAATCTTTCATGTTCTTCACATGTACCCCAAAACCTAAAATGCAATTAAAAAAAACACACACACACAAAATTACAACAAATTAAAAAAAAAAGAATGTTAAGTTATGAGTATATTTTATACAATGAAAACATCAACAGGCCTTTTCTAACAGATATATAGAACAGTGAATAAATGCAATTTTCAAACACAGGTGAATCATAATCAAACTCAACATGAATCAAACCAGGAAAAGAGCCTAAATATCTTCTAAAAAGTTATCATGAAGGCCAGCATCATCCTGATATCAAAACCTGGCAGAAATACACAAAAAAAGGAACACTTCAGGTCAATATCCTTGATGAATATTGATGCAAAAATCCTCCATAAAATACTAACAAACCAAATCCAACAGCACATCAAAAAGCTTATCCACCATGATTAAGTTGGCTTCATCCCTGGGATGCAAGGCTGGTTCAACATACACAAATCAATAAAGGTGATTCATAATATAAACAGAACTAAAGCCAAAAACATGGTTACCACAATAGATGCAGAAAAGGCCTTAGAGAAAATTCAACATCCCTCCCTGTTAAAAACTCTCAATAAGCTATGTATTGAAGGATCACACCTCAGACTTTAAACGCAATATATGACAAACCTACAGCCAACATCATACTGAATGGTCAAAAGCTGGAAGCAATTCCCCTTGAAAACCAGCACTGGACAAGGATGCTCTCTCAACATTCCTATTTAACATAGTACTGGAAGTTCTGGACAGGGAAATCAGGCAAGAGAAAGATAGGGTATTAAAACAGGAAGAGACGAATTCATATCATCTTTGTCTGAAGATGATACAATCCTATGTCTAGAAAACCCCATCATCTCAGCCCAAAAGCTTCTTAAACTGATAAGAAACTTCAACAAAGTCTCAGGACACAAACATAATGGGAAAAAATCCCTAGCATTCCTGTACAGCAACAACAGGCAAGCAGAGGGCCAAATCATGAAAGAACTCTCATTCACAAATACTACAAAAAGAAAAAAAATACCTAGGAATACAGTCAACAAGGGAAGTGAAAGACCTCTTCAAGGAAAACTACTAACTACTGCTCAAAGAAATCAGAGAGAACACAAACAAATGAAATAACATTCCATGCTCATGGATAGGAAAAATCAATATTGTGAAAATGGCCATACTGCCCAAAGTAATTCATAGATTCAATGCTATTACCATTAAACTGTTATTGAAATTCTTTACAGAATTAGAAAAAAACATTTAAAAATTCATAGGGAGCCAAAAAAAGAGCCCAAATAGCCAAGGCAAGTCCTAAGCAAAAAGAACAAGGCTGGAGGCATCACGCTACCTGACTTCAAACTATAGTAAAAGGCTACAGTAACCAAAACTATGTGTCTGGTACAAGAACAGATACATAGACTGATGGAACAGAACAGAGAACTCAGAAATGAAACCACATGCCTATAACCATCTGATCTTCAACAAACCTGACAAAAACAAGCAATGGGGAAACAATTCCCTATTTAATAAATGGTTCTTGGAGAACTGGCTGGCCATATGCAGAAAATTTAAACTGGACCCGTTCCTTACACCATACACAAAAATTAACTCAAGATAGATTAAAGACTTAAATATAAAATCCAAAACGATAAAAACCCTAGAAGAAAATCTAGGCAATACTATTCAGGACATAGGCATGGGCAAAGATTTCATGATGAAATCACCAAAAGTGATTGCAACAAAAGCAAAACTAGACAAATGGTATCTAATTAAACTAAAGAGCTTCTGCACAGCAAAAGAAACTATCATCAGAGTGAACAGACAACTTACAGAATGGGAGAAAATATGTCCAATCTATCTACATGACAAAGGTCTACTATCTAGGATCTATAAGGAACTTAAATTTACAAGAGAAAAACAAGCAACCCCATTAAAAGGGAGGGAAAGGACATGAAAGACACTTTTCAAAAGACAACCTACATGTGGCCAACATATTTTTTAAAAAGCTCAACATCACTGATCATTAGAGCAATGCAAATCAAACCACAATGAGATACCATCTCATGCCAGTCAGAACGAAAATTATCAAAAGGTCAAAACAACAGATGCTGGCGAGGCTGCGGAAAAAAAAAAACTTTCATATTGCTGGTGGGAGTGTACACTAGCTCAACCACCATGGAAGACACTGTGGTGATTCCTCAAAGACTTTACGGCAGAAATACCATTTGGCCCAGCAATCCCATTATAGGGTATACACCCAAAGGGATATAAATCATTCTATTATAAAGATACATGCATGCATATGTTCACTATAGCACTATTTACAACAGCAAAGACATGAAATAAATCTAGATGACCATCAATGATATATGGGATAAAGAAAAATGTGGTATATATACACCATGGAATACTATGTAGCCAAAAAAAGAAATGAGATCACATCTTTTGCAGGAACATAGATGGAGTTGAAAGCCATTATCCTCAGCAAACTAATGCAGGAACAGAAAACCAAGCACCACATGTTTTCACTTATAAGTGGAAGCTGAATGATGAAAACACATAGACCCATGGTGGGGAACAACACACAATGGGGCCTGTTGCAGGGCTAGAAGGAAGGAGAATATCAGGAAGAATAGCGAGTGGATGTTGGGTGTAATACCTAGATGATGGGATGATCTGTACAGCAAACCACCATGCTACACGTCTACCTATATAACAAACCTGCACATCCTGCACATATACCCCTAAACTTAAAAGTTGAAAAAATAAATAAAAAAATAGTTACTAGGGAAGCTATGCTCACTGACAACACTGCAATAAAATAAGAAATGAATGACAACAATACACAATAATTAAAACACCACCATTACATTTTTAAAAGTTTCACTCATTCACACCAAAATTTTTTAAAGTAAAATAAAATGAATAAACTTTAGCAATTTTTATAAATTAAAAAAACAAGGCAAGATAAATAACAAGAAGATATATAGGAAATTTAAAAATCTTTGGAGATTAACAATATATTTGGAGACACAGCTTAAAAAGGTAAATTATCTAGAAAATATAAGTTACCTAAATTTTGAATACAAGAAGTAGAAAGTTTGAAAAAGTATAACCATAGTGATATGGTTAGGCCTTGTGTCCCCACTCAAATCTCATCTTGAATTGTAATCCCCATAACCACCACATGTCAAGGTAGAGGCCGGGGGGAGGTAAATGAATCATGGGGTGGTTTCTCCCACGCTGTTCTCATAATAGTGGGTGAGTTTTCATAAGATCTGAGGTTTTATACGGGCTCTTCCCCCTTGGCTTGGCACTATTTCCTGTAGCCTTGTGAGGAAAGTGTCTTGCATCCCCTTTGCCTTCCACCATGATTGTAAGTTTCCTGAGGCCTCCCAAGCCATGTTGAACTGTGAGTCAATTAAACCTCTTTCCTTTATAAGTAATCCAGACTCAGGAAGATCTTTACAGCAGTATGAAAACGAACTAATACACATAGAAAAACTAAATTAGTGGTCAAAGTCCTATGTTCAAAGAAAATTGACCCACGTGATTTTTGTTTAATTATTTTTAGAGATGGTGCCTTACTCTGTCACCCAGGCTAGAGTACAGTGGCATGATCATAGCTCACTGCAGTCTTGAACTCCTCGGTTTATATGAACCTCCTGCCTCAGATCCTCCTACTCCTGAGCAGCTGGGAGTACAAGTATGTGCTACTGTGCCTGGCTAATTTTAAAAAAAAATTTTTTTGTAGAGATGGGATCTGTGTTGCCTAGGCTTGTCTCAAACTCATAGCCTCAATCCTTTTTCATTGGCCTCCCAAAGTGCTAGCATTACAGCTATGAGCCATCATGCCTGGCCTACCCAGATGATTTTAATGAGCAAGGTCTACTAGATGGTCAAGAAAGAGTTAAATCTCATTTCACAGAAACTGTTTTGGAGAATAGAAAACTATGGGAAACTTTCACTAATTTCATGACATTAGCACAGCCCTGATATCAAAGTCATAAAAAGTTTCCACTTTAATGGTGGAAGAAATGTTAGCTTCTGGTTTTCTTATGTTATGTTGGCTTTTTATGACTAACTAAATTTCCTTCCAAATTTAATGGTGTGCTAATTATTGCAAATTTCCACCAAATTTCTTTCCAAATTTAATGGTGTGTTAACTATTGCTAATTGTTGTTGTTGTTCATTTTTATTGCCTTAAAAATTACAAATTAAATAGCAGCAAGTCAAATACAAGAGTGATTTTAAAATACTCTCCAATGAGTAAGACTTATCCCAGGAATGGAAGGGTGATTCAATATTAGAAACAGAGATAATGCACACAATTCATGGAGAATAATCTTATTATCACTCAATAAATGATGACAATGCACTGGATAAAACTGTACATATTCACAATATAAACCCCTAGTGGACTAGAAAAAGACAAAACATCTTTAAGTTGAAAAAGAGAGTATGCCAAAATCCCAGAGCATGCATTCCCATAGGCTTCAAAATAAAGATGTTTTCTCCTCTGTTATCCAAAACTGTACAAAATATCCTAGTCAGTACAATGAGATAATAAAATGCAGGAAGATTTATAATTGTTGGCAAAGACAAAACTGTCATTATTTGTGGGTGATATGACCATTGATATAGAAAATTCAAAAGAAACAACTGGCAAATTACCAGAGCTAACAAAAGATTTAGACAACATAAATGCAAAAGGTTAACTCAATACAAAAATCAGTACCTTTCCTATACCACAGCAATGATACAAAAAGAAGTATGCAAGACTTCTAAGAAGAAATAATAAAACTTTACATAAGACCATAAGGGAAGATTTGAATAAAGGACATTTGCTATGGTTTGAATGATGGTGTCCCCTTCAAAATTCATGTTGAAACTTAATCGTCATTGTGGTGGTATTAAGAGACAGGTTCTTTAGGGGAGTGATTAATTCATGAGAGCTCCACCCTCATGAATGGATTTGGGCTCTTTTAAAAGGGCTTGTGGGAGTGGATTTACTCTCTCTAGCCCTTCATCCTTCCCTCTTCTGCCATGTGAGGACTCAGCATTTTTCCCCTTTGGAGGATGTAGCAACAAGAAGCCATCTTGAAGGGAGAGACTGGGCCCTCACCAAACACTGAAATGGCCAGGGTCTCGATCTTTGACTCCCAGCCTCCAGGACTCTAGGAAATAAATTTCTGTTCTCCATAAATTACCCTGTCTCAGCTATTTCATTATAGCAGCACAAGTGGACTAAGACAATGTTAACTTTACTCAAACTACGATTCAGTGCACATCTAACAAATTCCAATAAAAATACCAAGGGAGTTTTGGGGAACTTCACCAGTTCTAAGATTCACACAGCAGAGTCAACAGGAAAAACTAGTCAATGCAATTCTGAAAAAATGCCAAAAGAGGTAGGGGCTTTCCCTAGCAGAAATCAGGACACAATATAAAAGTCTCGTATTCGAAGCTGAAATAACTGACTAGATCAATGCAACAGAATAGATAACCAAAAAATGAATCCATGTATATCTTGATATTTACTATATATTAAAGGTGATCTTTTAAATCACTGGGGAAAGGATAGAGTATTCAATAATGCAATTTTAAAATGTAAAAACTATTCATAACTGCAGGCCATACAAAAGCAATCAGTGGACCAAATTTGGCTCATGGGCCTTAGTTTGCCAACTCCTCTTTCCTATTTTATTATTGGTAACTGCCCTAAAGAAACATGTACACATATGTTCAAGGAAGCTTGAAATGGAATCTTCACTGCAGATGCATTTGCAAAACAAAAAATAGAAGCAACCTGAATTTTCAAAAAGAGAATGGTTAAATTATGATATATCTATACCATTACTTATTACTCAGATCTACATACACTGTCATAGAAACATCTTCACCATGTATCAGTGAGGAAGAAAAGAAATGCAAATTTTAGAATATTTCTTAAACCACACACACAGAGTAGTAAAGGTATGGGAGACTATATTTGAAACTGATAACAACAGTTTCCTCTTGAGGAGGAGAATGAGCAGGGTGTGTTTGTTGAAGGGTAGGTACCCTAAAGAACTTTCAGCCTCTCTCTCTATATATTTTTAAAGAGTATATGGTCATGGATGACTTCCTAAGTTAAAAAGAAGAAACAGAAAAAAAGGAAACCTAGGAATCTTTCCATTAAATGACTTTAGACCCTGGCCATCTCCCTTGAGCATAGAGTCAAGGCACATGAGTGGGAAGATGAAAGTCTGACACCCAAGTGATAGCTGCTCATGGTACTGGGGGCCTCCCTCTCCAGGCTACACTGAGGTCCCTTGGGACTACTGAATAAGTCTAGGATGTGACAGCTGTGGCCTCAGCTATATCCTGTTAAACCACAAAAACAAAAGCTTAAAGAAAGGCCTCCTTTTAAGCAATCTTAATATTTTTATATCTAAGAATGATTCACCAAGTGATAGTACACAAAATTCCTCTAGTGACATACAATTAAACATAATAAATATTTCTGTTCCCTTCACAAGCTTCATTAAAATGTGAGTCAACATTTGAAAACGTATATATCTACAGATAAAAAATGAAGGACAAGAGCAGGTGAGCAAAGTCAATCATTTTAATAAGTTAGATGGATTAAAGAATTAGCACATTTGAACTGAATAGAAGATGCCAAAGAGATGAAAGTCATTTGTACACCAAACATCCATAAGGCCCAGGCATAGAGGCACCAGGTACTACAGATGGCAAGAGTAAGCCATGAAAAATAAAAAATACAGGGAGATTAGTTAAAAATCTAGGTAATGAACATATAAAGCCTGAGGTTTCCCTCTTACTCCTTCACACCCAGGATAAAAGTTATTTCATAGATAAATTGTATCAAAGAGAATTTAAAGGCAGGGACAACAGGCACAGTAGAATTTTAGATACATACCAAAGATGTTGGCAGTAACACTTCTAGAGCAAAAAACAGCATACATACAATAATGAAAATGGCATTTCTCAAAAGAAAAGCTAAAAGCTAGAACACAGTATCGTTAAAATTCTGAGAACAAATTACTTTTCAACCTGAAATTCATTGCCTAATCAATTGATTGTGAGAGTGAAATAAAACAGTTTTGAAAATACAAGGTCTCAAAAAACTATATTCTATGGTCTTTTGCTTAAAAAGCTACTAAAGGATGTGCTCCACCAAATCAAAGGAGAAAAAGACAAAACAAACAAGAAGACCCAGCACAAAGAACCAGGGATTTGAAACAGGAAAGAGGGGAAGGGAAGCATCAGCACAACAGCTAAACAGAGGATCTAAAGAGCAGGAAAGGAGAATGGAAGGGCTTCAAGAGAGATTCTCCAGGAAAGGAAGAAAACAGATGACCAGATACCTCTGACCATGTGGAAAATCCTATCTGAGGGATTTTTCAATTCTATTGGAGAGTCTGGGAAGGAGCAGTGATAGTAAAAAAATCAAAGAAGAAAAATGGCAAGGCAATTCTTCACTTAGGTGGAAGAAAAAGTTCTATAAGAAAGGAAATGTACTTATATCAAATGGTTTGGCAATGAGCCACATTTATGGTGTGCTGAGTGCTGAATCAACAAAAAATAGAGTTATTATATTAGGAGGAAAAATAGGGAATAGGACTAAGATGCTAAAATTTCACGAAGAAAGTAGTTAATAGTTACAATTCATAAATAAAGAAATAGGCTAGGCATGGTGGCTCACACCTGTAATCCCAGCATTTTGAGAGGTCGAGGCAGGTGGATCTGACCTGAGGTCAGGAGTTCAAAACCAACCTGACCAACATGGTGAAATTCCATCTCTACTAAAAATTAAAAACTTAGCCAGATGTGGCATGCACCTGTAGTCCCAGCTACTCAGGAGCCTGAGGCAGGAGAATCACTTGAACCCGGGAGGTGGAGGTTGCAGTGAGCTGAGATCATGCCAATGCACTCCAGCCTGCTCAACAAAAGCAAAACTCTGTCTCAAAAAGGAAAGATAGAAACATAATGAAGAAATAATAGAATAAGTGTATACTTTTGAAAGAAGTAAAAATCAGAAACACCTAAGATAACTGAAAATTGTTGTTGCTGAAGAAAGAGACCAAAGAATGGGATGAATAAAGGCTGCTTGTTTGCTTGCTTATGTATTTATTGCATTAATACTTGATGTGTGAATCATGGATGTATCTTAAACTTCCGGGTTGCAGTTTTTCTCATGATAAAATGGGAATAATGATAATACACAACTATCAGGCTACTGTTAACATCACATGAGATAATGTGGCAAAACTGCCTCTGTGAACATTCCCTATTTAGTTGGAGCAATTTTTCAAAGTAGTTATTTGATAAACAGGTTGAGTGGAGACACAACTGAAATTCATGTTGTCCAAGTACTGAGGGCTGGAATATTAATCAATCCAATGCCCAGTGTGCATAAGCAGCAAAGAGACATGAAGGGAATGGGTGATCTAAGTATGAGGGGTTTATTTTAAAAAATTTTCTTCTAGTCTGAAATCCAGGAAGCTTAGAATAGGTCATGTGTAACTGGGTTTGACTCCCTCCATTATTTAACTAACTGTGTTCTTAGATAAATTATTGACCTTCCCCAGTCTCCAGTTTCTCTATCTGTAACACTGGAGGCAGTAACCCCTCCCCTGGAGGTTTGCTGCAATTGATAAATCAAGTAACAAATGTGAAAGATTCCTGTATCATATCTGGTACCATTTCTTCTTTGGCAAAGGATGGTAACGACAACAGCCCTAGTTTGTTCTGGAGAATAACTCTAACCTTCAATTTTCTTCTTCTTTCTTCTTTCCTTCTTCTTTCCTTCTCCTTCTCCTTTCCTTCACCTTCTCCTTCTTCTCTCCTTCTCCTTCTCTTCTCTCCTTCTCCTTCTTTTTCTTCACTTCTTCTCCTTCAAGTCTTACTCTGTCGCCCAGGCTGGAGTGCAGTAGCTATTCACCAAGTACAATCACAGCATGCTTATAGCACTGAACTCCTGGTCACAAACGATCTTCTACCCTAGTCTCCTGAGTAGCTGGGACAACAGGCACATGCTATCGCAACAGGCTGATTTTTATTTGTTTTTGTAGCAAGTGGGTCTCATTATGTTTCCCAGACTGGTCTCGAACTCCTGGCCTCAAAGGATTCTCCCACCTTGCCTCTCAAAGTGTTGGGATTACAGGTATGAGTCACTATATCTGACTAAAATTTCTAACATAAATCAAACATCCAGGATCAGCTAATCAAAGCCTGCCTAAGGTTAATCTGTCCTGCTCACCTCCTCTCGATAATTTTTAGTTAGACAACAGTGTGCATTTACTGAGGCAAAAGTTGAAAATATAAACAAGCAAAAAAGAAACTATGTATCACAAATAATTCCACCAGTAAGAGTTAACCACCAAGAATATGTTAGTGTATAACCCTTCATATACTTTTCTGTTTGTGTGTATTTTTAAATAAAAATAAGGTTTTATTTTATTCTTTGGTGATCATTTTAACCTAATAGGTCAAGAACACGTTCCCTCTTAATACAACTATTTTAACATCACTTTCAACAGCTGCAGTCAGTTTGATGGATAAACTGCATCTTTTATATTATACCCTTGCTTCCTACCCTTCAGGGAACAGTGTCTGTTCTAGCGATTACTCCAGCTTATTAGGTAAACTACAGGTTTGACACCAGAAGAAAAAGCAAGAGCCAACTTAAATTGTGTGTTTCAATATACGTCAGTAATCACAAATACATTGATACCAACCCAGCTTATCTCTAACCAGGCCAGCAGCTGCTTGATAAGCTTTTTAAAGCAGAGTTTATTTCTAGGTCTTGGGAGGAATATAAGATACTTTAGAAGAATTTTATTTTGGAAGTCCTGCACATTTCTGCCTTCTTAGATCTTTAAAAATGAGTACGTGTGCGTGCACACACACACGCCGTGCACATATAGTCACAGCATATGTACATATATAAATATACATTGTAAAAATGTATTGCAGTGAGTATGTGCATATTATTTTAGGAAGAAACAAGGGGGCTATTTTTCTTTCCATCGATAAAAGGAACACTGGAAATTCAAATTCTGTCACCTTTAGTAGGTAATTTGGATTTAGGGGAGAAAGAGAGACCCAGAGTTGGAAAGATACATCCAAACCTTAAACATACACATACTAAGATTATTTATTTTTCCCAAGTTCATCTATGGAAAGCTGGTAGGCACTAGACTGCAATGAGAGCAACCATCATTCATCTGTGCTGCAGAAACAGAGACCAGAGACACAGATAAAGAATCTAACTCCACAAACCACCTAGAAAGGCCAGTTTCAAACATTTACATTCACACTGTGGATCTCATCTTTGGCTCAGTACTCAGTCCTGAGATTATGGTTTCCCAGGTGAGACGTCATTGTGCATTGTGCATTAAGCAGGGAGAAGGGATAAGAGTGCCATGATAGCAGCCAATGATGAGAGCAGAAACTGTCTTGTTCCAGCAGAAACTGAGCGTCCAGGGAGAGGCAGAAGACGAAGCACTGGCCAGTCCTGGCGCTCATCAGTCCAGGAATAACTGAAAATAGGTTCTACTACAAAACCTTCTGTCAGATAGCAGACTCAGTCATGGAAAGTTCAAAAGAACCTTTGAAAATGCTTTTGCCATACTAAACATATCTGAACTAACGTGGAATTATTTTCGGAATTCTACCTCTTAGACCAGAGAGGTTAAGATTCAGGCTTCCAATTCCCATGGAGAAGAAAATATATGACCAGTGAATTGCACAGTGCGTTTCCTGCATCGCTAATGATCCTTAGGAGTGGGAGACAATGGTGCGGGGGTGACAATGGGTCGTAATCCACCAAGGAACACACTGTTCATAACAACACGCATTGCTTTTTCCAGACCCAGAGGCCCGGCTGAGCACTAATAAGCTGGCACAGCAGGCTTATTTGATGTGTGGGATTAATATGTTAATTTAATGCTCTCCTGTTTGGTTAAGTGGTTTGTGTTCCTAAATTTCTAAGCATTGCATTCAAATCCCTTTATATGGGAACCAAGTGGCCTCTCTAACCTCCCTTCCCCCATGTGTCCTGGCAGCCTCGTGACCTGGATACAGCATGCCCATGGCTGACTTCAGGCAGCATACGCACTGTTCTCCCAGCCTGCAAAGCCAGGCTTCTCCTCCCTCCTGACCCTAGCCAAATTCTACTCTTGATTCTCCAGGGTGCTATTCAAGCCTTGGCTCTTTAATGAACCTTTCCCAAAAGCTTAGCTCACACTGACCACCGTGAACATCAGCTGCCTCTGTACCTCATTCTGGCCACTCTGCATGTATTGCCTTACACTGTTTCCCAACTGGTCTGTGACATCTCACCTCTCCATCTGGATCATAAGCCCCTGGGGGACAGGGATGAACTCTCACAGCTCGCTTTTCTCACTGCAAGCACTCTCATTTTACTTGACCTCTGACTAACATCACCACCATGGACCACTTCCCTCCATGCAATGTCCCCTTTTCTTGGTTTCTGTGTAATCACCCTTGAGATTTTGCTCTTCCTCAGCTCCTCCTCCATCCAAATTCTCAATATTGGTGTTCCCTAGATTCAATTCTGGCTGTCTTTTCTTCTCTTTACGCACGAACACACACTCTTTCTCTCTTACCCTCCCGCCCCGGTCCCAAATACTCTCATGGCTCCAAAATATCATCTATATGCTCCCAAATTTCTGTCTCTGGCCTGGATCTTTCTTCTAAGAAATGCCTAGGAAGGCTATGTCAATCAGTATTTTATTACGTTTATAAAGGCAAGTATATCTGTCATATAGATCTCTTAGCTCTTCATAGAGAAAAGCTCCCATTTCATAGTTTTATTATGTCTTTAATCCAAAGCAGCCATCACAATATGATTGCTCTGATAGGAGGCCAGGCAAGATACCCTCATTCACGGAAGGGATCATGTCTTATTCAGTTCAGACTCCTCCAGTACTGTGCAAAATGTCTTCCACATAAGGTGCTGAGATTTTTTTTCCTAAATGAATAAATTAAGAGATGAATAGCCACGTTGACTATACTTAAGTGGGCTCAGTCAAGAAAGGGTCCCATTTTCTGGAGAAAATGGCTTATGTCCAGTAAGTGCTTGATTTCAATTTGTTGAAAGGAAACCAAGTAGTGGAGGAATAGAAGCCCATGAGCCATTGTCAAACACCACAGCTCTTCTCAGACAAGTTCGCTTTATCCTCCCTCAGAGGCTTAGTTGGGGCTTGGACTACCAATCTCTAACGAAAGGTTTTCTAATCAGGACAAGTAGACATGTACGTCTTGCCAAATGGTGAGTTAGGAGTTCACAGAATCAAATAACCATGGTTTGGACCATGTTTATCAATTTACAATCAATAACACTTTTAAATTGGTTGCTCTCTTAAACCCAATTTGGACTTCTCTACCTCAAAATCAACCTGATCAACATGGCCAATAAAGTGAATTAATAGCACCATAGAGTCCTTGGGTTCTCTCTGATGCCCCAGAACATCAAATCCCTACCACGACCAGCAGAGTGATCCTCCGTGGTTTTCACTGGAGTCGTGTTTCCTCACTTAAGTCTATAAATAGAAATCTTACTGCGTCAGAGGGGATATAAATGAGCTCAGCAGGACACTCTCGGGGCAAAGAAGAGGAGGCAAGGCTGGGAGAGGAGAACGTATTTAAATGATTCAATGAAGTGGAAATCGGGGCTGGGAGGAAGGTGAACTGTTTGAGATATAGATTCTCCTCTGGGTAGGAATAATTGACAAGCAGCCTGAAGGAGTCTTCCTTCAAAGGAAAGATCAAATCGAGAATTGGCAAGAAGTGCTGTCACTTCAAAATGTTTCCTCTGATTAAGGTATTTCAATGTTAAACACAAATCCTCACTCCCTGGAGAGTACGTGCACAGTTAAAGAGCAAGTTGTTCCTGCAGTGACTCCTCTTCGTCCACCCAGCTTGGGTGCTTTGTGAAAATGCCTTTTGTCAGCTTCCTACAGCTCCTTGCCTCAGTGAGTCACAACCAACACCCCACCCCCCACCGCCCCATAAAGCAGCAGGCTACCAGGAAGACTAATTCCTCCTTACCCCATTCTTTCCTGTACATATATTTTGTGCACTGGGCATTGTAACAGCATTTTGCCATCACTAGACCTATTTGTATGTATGCTGCTGCTTAGTAAAATAATCCCCCAGTACTCAGTAACTCTGTTTTTCCAAGGTTCAGTCTATATTCTTCATGTTGCTACACAAGCCTATTTCATTTTAAACCACCCTCAGTGAATGAAGTCAGAAAATATCATTCATTCTTTCTTTTATTCAACAGGCATTGTGCCAGGAATTGGGATAAGGGTCAAGAATACAGTATTTTTCACTTTATTAGGCTTACAGTTCAGTAAGGGAATAAATTATGTTAAAAATATCATTTCAACTGTGATAAATATAGCAGAAGAGAACAGATACGAGGTATCCAAAATAAATGATCAAATGGGATCTAATTGAGTTAGAAGGGCCGGTGAGTCATTCCCAAACTAGGTGTCATTTGAGCTGAAATCTGAAGGATGAGTAAGGGTGGAGGGGAAGGAAAAGAGGGCATCCTCGGAGATGGAGGTACCGTGTTAGGGAGCTCAGGCTAGAAGGACCAGGTACGTAACGAACAGAAGAACAGAGAGGTGAGGGGGGAAGAGTGGGAAAAGGCAGTCAGTTAAAGATCAGATCAGATAGGGTATCATAGGTCATCCTAAATGTTGTGGACTTGGTGCTAAGAAAATGGGAGCCACTATGGAATTTAAAAAACAGCAACATGGTTAGGTTTTTAAGGAGAAACATTACTCAACACTACAAGGATAATAAATGGAAGGGGGAGGAAGTAGAAGCAGGGGTTTAGTTAGAAGCTATTTGGTAGACCAGGAAAGAAATGAGAGCAGATTGAATTAGGATTTCAGTAGAAATAGAAACAAACAGGGAGAGATCCAAGATGGCCGACTAACAACAGCTCAGGAATGTAGCTCCCAGTGAAAGCGC